>PVKZ01003124.1:0-59718 GCA_004027375.1 Macroglossus sobrinus
AATGACATAATGAAGTTTGTCATGATTGACCATGGAAAAGGAAGCTGCCAAAAGATATTGTGACCTGAATTTTTCTTACCGACAACTCTTTTTCCTGGATTTCTCAGCTTAATAGAGATGTTGTAAGCCTCTTATCCCTATTTCACAAATGAAGAAAGACAGAATCATGGAGGTCACCTAGCTAGCAAGAGGTCTACCTATCACTCTTTCTGCTATAATTTACTGTTTTCATATAAACTAGTTCTCATAATTCATTTCAGCAGTGTGAAGTAAAAATTTTTGAAAGTGTGTGTAGTAAAAAGTGGGCACAACTGGCTATTCAGGCTGGATCTTGGGAGGCTACACCTTGGGAAGCTTCACCAAGATCCAGGTTTAGTCTGAAAATTAGAAAGGTAGCTCCTCCATACTAAAATTAATTACAGACTAGTAAATGCTGCTAAAATCAACAGAGTTAAACAGAACACAACATAAAGAATTCTCTAGTATGAACTAGAATCTATATTATTATCAGCTATTTCAAGTCAGTTGATATGATGACTTATTTAACATATGTAGGATATATAGTAAACAATATATTGATTATTTAGGGGAAAATAGTACTATCACTGTATAAATAAAAATATATTAGGAGAATTGAACATATAAATACTATAGAATAGTAAGAACTATAAAAGCACTAGAACAAAATATAGATCGATAATTTCTAAGTGAGATATCAAAGAGATTAATTGTGAAGTTTCTAACATTTGCAACTGAAAATACAATACACAGAAGAAAGTGACAACCTGAATAAAACATTTGTAGCAAATTGGTAGTAAAAGTGTTGCTGTCTTTATATATGAGGAAATCTATGAAATTATTAAGAAGCAACTCCAGGTAAAATGAAGCTGTGGGGCGCTTTTCACACATAAATACACACACACACACACACACACACACACACACACACACACAAACACACACAGAATTTTCCTACTCCAAACACACAACAATAATTGATAAAATACTTTTAAATATAATAAAAAATATATAGCCTTAATAATTTTTAAAACAGGTAAAGTGTCATTGTAGTTCAGAAACAGGACCAAATAACAAAACGGTAAGTAGGGCTAAAGTCTGCTGGCCTTTAGAATCAGGAGACAGTTGAAATGACATTCCTGTGGGAATAGAAAACTCAGTCACCCACAGAGGCTAAGGGACAGCATTAAGCTCAGTGCTTGGTAACAGGAAACAAATTAGTGTTCTTCTGTGTGCAAAAGGAGACTAAGAAAAAATAAAACATGAGAAAAGCTATTACCATTATATAGGCTATTGCTTTCATAAAGCTTTTTAATGAGCGAGATAGGAAAAAGCAGAGACTCCCTTCCAGCCAGGAACTCAGTAAAACTAGTCTTACTCTAAAAGGGAGCAGGAGCCTCAAGCCTTGAACAGGCCCTGGTTTGGAAATGAAAGCATCATGGAAATATTCAAATATAAAGGAAAATAAAAGAAAAATTTTGTAATCAAGATAAGCCTGCATATTACACTTCCGTTTTTCAAGAATAAATTTTATAAAGACCCACAAGAAAATAAATTAGTATATCAATATATCCTAGTTAAAAAAAATAGACCATTAATTCCACTTCTGGGTATTCATCTGAAAAAAATGAAATCACTATCTCCAAGAGACATGTATGTGCCCATGTTCATTGCAGCATTCTTTACAATAACGAACACATGAAAATGACATATGTTCATTGACAGATGAATGGATAAAGAAAATGTCACACACACACACACACACACACACACACACACACACACGCACGCACACAAACACGAATATTTAGTCAGAAAAGGGAGGAAATCCTGCCATTCTCAACATGAATGATTCTTGGAAGCATTAAGTGAAATAAGTCAGACAAGACTCTTTTGTGCTTCCTATACCCCCATCCCACCCCTTTTCGAACTAAAACATTTGTAGTGATTATCCTATGCCTGTCCCACTTTTGTATGTCCCACTACTGGGTATGAGTGGGGAGGAGTTTTACAGATTGAAAGGAAATACAAGAGTTGAATTTAAGGAATTACACCTGGAGAGCCTCATCTAGATAACAAGTGTCAGAACTGTGAGCTGATGCTACAACTGGATGAGACTCTGGGGGCGCTGGGAAGAGAAAATGAATGTGCAAGGACATAAGGAAGACTATAATAAACAGATTCTAAAATGGTCATAAAAAAGAGAGAAATCTGAAAATGACTTTTAAATAAATAGTTTGGTCTTTGGTGAGAAAAGAGAAAAGAGGAGGGAGACTATATAAAATGAACTAATATGAAACCTAAAAAATTAAAAATTAACGTTAACTTAATTTAATTTAATTAACAATCTATATTAATTTTTTATTCAGTTAAAAAATGCATGGGATAAATGCTAAATAAAAAAATTACAGAGAGAATCATTAAACTAGAATATAGTAATAATAAATTTATCAAGAAAACATCACAGACAAGACATGGAAACAACTGTAGTGTCCTTCGATAGATGATTGGATAAAGAAAATGTGGAACATATATACAATGATATACTATCCAGGCATAAGAAAAGATAAAATACTGCCCTTTGCAACAGACAACATGGATAGATCTTGATATTATTATGCTAAGCAAAATTAAGTCAGAAAAAGTTGAAAACCATATGATTTCACTAAAATGTAGGATATAAAACTGAAAGCAACAAACAATGCAAACAAACAAGCACAAACTCTTAAACACTGACAACAGTTTAGTGGTTACCAGAGGGAAAGGGGGGAGGGTGACAGAGGTAGAAAAAGGTAAAGGGGGTCAAAAATATGGTGACAGAGGAGATTTGACTTTGAGTGGTGAATACAACAATGCAATATACAAATGATGTATCATAATATTGAACACTTGAAACCTATATAATTTTATTAACCAATTCCATCCCAATAAATTCAGTTTTAAAAAATTCATGTGATAAGAGTGAGAGGGAAAAAAAAATCACAGGGGGATAAAGAGATTAAAAGTTAAGAAAAATCACTTAAAATATTTGAATAAAAAATATTTTGAGCATATATTTTAATAAGCATTCCAAAAGAAGAAAATAGAGGGATGACAGTAACAATATTTAAAAATATAGTACTTAGAATGTTCCAGAATGTAAACATTTATACTGAAAATGTATACTAGAAAATCATAAAGACTATCAAAGCAAAATGAAAACTTATAAAGGAATGACTTATACTCAGAACAGACATGTCATCAGGAACAAAAAACTATATAGAAGGATATTAGTAATTTTTATTTAAAATGATGAGTTAAAAAAACTGTTAACCTAAGTTCTTTATCTAAAAACACTATTATTTTCAGTCAATGAAAAATAAACACACTTTTAGGTATCTTGTCTAAGAGAGTTTATTGCCCACAGAATATGGGAATCCATCACAAGAATGTTCATTGTAGCTGTTTACAGAAGTAAACATTAAAGCAAACTAAGATGTCTTGCAACAAAAAAATAACTTAATAAATTTTGTTGCATTTACAAACATGGTATTGAACACTATTTAGCAGTGAAAATGAATGAGCTATAATGACAGAATCAACTATAACTACAAATTCTCACAAACTGCCAAACTAAAAAAGAATCTGAAGATTATATAGAATGTGATTTTATTTTTACAAAAATCAAATGCAAAAATCTATATAATTGTAAAGAAATATGAAAAAATCTTTTTAGATTTTTATTTTATTCTTTTATCTTTGATAGCTATCTTGTTCATACCAACTCAATTTTCATGTATCAATATTAATTGAATATTTTTAAAGTGTTCAATCCAGTTGTCATAGAATTGATGACATTCTTTTTTACTCATATTTTACAGAACATTTAATTACATAGTCACATAAATTAAGAATTAGGTTCGAACACAACTGATTCTTAGTGAGTATAGAACTCAGATGGCAGGAGAGAAAGTGTCAGCAGTCTGCTAGCCACCCTCATTCAGGACAAAGTGGCAACCATGTTATGCTGGGTAGAAGAAATAGGAAGCACCAATAATCTCATTCAATGACCTTCAGGT
This sequence comes from Macroglossus sobrinus, assembly GCA_004027375.1. Classification (NCBI taxonomy): domain Eukaryota; kingdom Metazoa; phylum Chordata; class Mammalia; order Chiroptera; family Pteropodidae; genus Macroglossus; species Macroglossus sobrinus. Next base: position 4,077 of record PVKZ01003124.1, read on the forward strand.
AAGAAGTCAATTAAGAGCTATCCCACTTGAAACTAAAATGTTAACAATGGTCATTTCTAGATAATAGGACTTTGATTTGATGTATTTTCCTCTTGCAGAATTTTATTTTCTAATTTTGCTTCAGTGATAATGTATGAATTGAACAATTTTTCCCAGTGATGCTTGGACCCCATAAAACTTATTTCTACTCTTAAAAACTTCCTTATATACTTGCCAATGAATTAATTTGAAATGAGAAAAATACCAGTGGCAGACTACTCTTGCTCTATTTGTAAGCTATCCCTTTCTTGAGATCAAATATCCTGTTAAGCCAGAGAAAAATTACATGTGAAAGAGTCAATAGTCTTGCCTCAGACTTCATGTAGGCTACAATGGAGCCTATTCTATCTCATACATTTTGATTGATCAAATTACTCATTTCTGTCAGGCCCAGTCCTCTATGACCTTCATCCAGTGATAAATAATCATTGACAAATTCATACTCTCTAAATCTTTTAAAATGCTTTTCTAGATAGTGTGAGAACAGTGTTTATTTTATTTGAAAATGTTTCTGCCCAAACTATCATTGGTGAACTTACAGAATGCCTTCCTTATCCACTGTTATGGTATTGCACATGGCACTGCTTCTGATCAATGAACTCATTTCTCTGTAAAAGAAGTGTGGCAATGAGCCCATGCTATCAGAGTTCACTGGTCTTCCCATGTTCTCCACTACTCTGAAATGGCTGACTTGACAGAACAGTATAATGGCTCCAGTTAGGTGGTAATGCCTTGAAGGACAGAGGTAAGGTTCTCTAGAAGGTTGTATATACTCTGAATCAGAGTTCAATATAATGGTGCTATTCCTCCCATAACCAGGATTCATGGGTCCAGGAATCCAGAGGTGGAAATGGGAGTGGCACCACTCACAATCTTCCCTAGAGACCACTAGCAAATTTTTTCCTTCCTGTTCCTGCAGTCTTGTGCTCTGCTGGCATAGAGGTCTTAATTCCAGAGAGAGGAATACAAGAGACACAATGATTCCATTGAACTGGAGAGTAAGGCTGTCACCTAACCACTTTGGCCTCCTCATGCTTCTGAATCAACAGGCATGGAAGGGAGTTACTGAGCTGGCTGGGGCAACCGATCCAGCAGATTCTCAACAGGCAACTAACTCCTGGATCACAACAGCAGTGACTCAATCTTGTTAGTACATTAAAGTTATTTGGGGTGCTTTAAAAAAACACCCACATCTATAGCCCAATGTTAAAGATTCCAGTTTAATTGGCCTGGAGTGGGAATGGGCCTTGGTATGTTTTTAAGGTTCCTTGAGTGATTCTAACATATGCCTAAGTTGAGAACCATATTTTAGAGCATTCCTTTGTATTGACACAAGACAAGAATTGTGAACATTCTCGCCAGCTCTTAATGTCAGAGCAGACACAAAACCTCCTTGAGATTAAATTAACACAAGACTTCTACCAAAACCTAAAAGTGCCAGGCCTGAGAACTGAGAATATTAAAGCCTTACATTCTCAAGACAGACAACCCTTAAAGTGACTCTTGAGGCATAGTCATTAGCAATCACTGCTATAGACATCTATTTTCCCCACTTTTTATTTTCTATGTTCTGACCATAGAAACCTTTCTTTCTATTGCCTGTTTTTCTCACTTTCCCAGCCTAGCCTTTAGCTCTAACATTTCTTACCACTGTTTTAGACATTCTAGAGAAACAAAATCAGAAGATAGTGTTAGTTATCTTTATTCCAGAACTTATATACAGAAATCGGATGTAACTGATTTAGACTTATCTAATTCATATCTGTGATAATTTAGAAAGAATCTGAACTGATGACACTTTGGCCATGATAGATAGACTGTGTGTAATAACATGATTATTGGTGTTGTTCAGGAGAGGGTTATTTCAAATTTCAAAAGCACTCATTTATTAGCAATATTTTTGTTTACTGAATTATTTATATTCCAGCCCTATTTATTATACTAAAATGTCAAAATAGCCTTCTAAATATCTGGCTTTACACAAATTCAGATTGTCATTTTTTTAATCCACTGCTTCAATATTTGTCTCCTTCTTTTGGTTGTTACAATGTATACTACTCCCACTTTACACTGCCACAGGAGGTTATGATCTGTATTGGAGAGATGGGTGGGTGAGAACCATTCTGTGGTCAAATATGTTTGGAGATCATAGTTCAAACACAAATCAAAGAGGTTTTTTTTTTTAAATCACAAAACTTCTCAAACATTTAAAATGTTAGTGTGCATCATCACTAACAGTGTCTACAGAAGAGGTCCTTGACTGACTTTGCCAACTTCATTGATCGCAAGAGGAGAAAAATTAAAGAGAACCTTGAGAGACTAATATTCCAAAGAATATACTGATGCAATGCTGCTTAGAGTTTTATCATTGGTGATGATAAAGATAGTAATCATAAGCAAATGAAATAAGTGTTTACACAGGGCAAGGAATAGTATGTGCCTGAAGTGAAAAAGCTCATAATTCACAGGTCAGTAGATACTCAGAAAGTTGTAGCTATTGTCTTGGGAAAAAATTAGCCCTAAACTACTTTGATTCTGCCTAACAAAGCCTAAATGCAGGACTCAAAAGAATAAATTTTCCTATTAACTCTGTCCCAAAACAAGGCATACAAATATTAATACAAAAAAAAAACAGTTTCTAAAAAGGTAAAATCCACAATATTTCTCATCCAAAAATTACTAGAACAAGAAAGAAGAAAAATGCTACCCATAATGGGTAGAAATAAATCAATCCATAAGAACAAATCCAAAATGACAGAGATAAAATAATTGATTGAAAAGACATTAAATAGTTAATAAAACTGTATTCCATATATTTAATAAGATAAAAGATAAAAGATTGAGTTTGTTAAATAGAAACATAGAAGATATTTTTAAAATCTCAGATCAAATTTCTGGAAATGAAAGATGCAACATCTTAAATTTAAAAGACACTGGATGGCATTAAGAAAAAAATAGTTAACTTGAGAATATAACAATAGGAACAATAAAAAAAATGAAGCACAGAAAGTGTTGGGAAACATGCATTACTGCAGATCTGAACTACAAAAAATGCTTTTAAAAAGTCCCTTATTAGAGGAAAACATGGATCTATACAACATAAAGAAGGGCACAGGAAATAATAACTATATGGGTAAATATGTAAGGTAAATTTTTCTTATTTAAAAAATCTCTTCAAAAGATAATTGACTGTTAAAATAATAATGTGTTGTAGAGCTTTTAAAAATACATAGAAATAAAGTATATGGCAGCAGTTGGATAGAATCTGGGTCGGGGTCATAGTATAAATCACATACTATACATGAAATGATATATTACTTGAAAGTAGACTGTGATAATTTACAGATATTCACTGCAAGCTTTAAAGCAGGCCCACACACAAAAGAACTATATAGCTAATAAGCAAAGTAATAAAAAGAAATCTTAACAAAATACTGAACTAATTCAAAAGAAAGAAGAGACAAAGAAAAAGAAAACAAATAAAAAATGGTAAAATAGTTTCTACTTAAGAAAATGCTTCTTTTCTGCAACTTGTCAGATAGATATTCATGCTATGTACTGAATGTGTCCTCTCCAAATTCACATGATGAAACCCTAATCCCCAATGTGTTGGTATTCAAAGATAGAAGGCAATTAGGTCATGAGTGTGTTGCCTTCATGATGGCATTAGCATCATAATTCTAATTAGTGTCCTAAGAAGACCCCTCTCTCCACCATGTGAGGATACAGCCATCTGCACACTAGGAAGAGAACTTTCACCAGAAACCAAATTGCCCAACACCTTGATCACTGACTTACCAGCCTTCAAAACTGTGAGCAATAAACATCTGTTGTAAACTGCCCAATTTATATTACATTATAGTAGCCTGAGCAGAGGAAGACAGGACAGATACATAGCTTCACTTTGCAACTAAAAAATAATGACTCATGAAGACTGTCACTCCCAAGCCCTTTGAAATAAAAATGCCCACGTCTGCTCTTTACACATTTGCTCAGTAACACTATTTCTCAGGTATATGTGATACTCCACATTCCCATTGAGACACCTAGTGGTGGGCAGTTTATTTGAAGACTAAAGGAGAATTGTATAAAATGTACTACTGAGACTCTCCCCATATACTCAAGGACTTTTCTATATATTAACTTCTTTTTAAATCAGCCAGTGAAGCATAAAGAGAAAACAGAATTGTGTAAACAAATTGTCAAAGTCAGGACCATATGCCCTCATCTCCAGATTTTCATACTGACTACTAATTAACCCACTATATTGTAATTTTAATTATTTTTAAATTAATAGTTTAATTATTATAAACCAAATAATAATTTTCATTATTTTTTTTTAAAAGCAATTATTTATAAAACAAAATACCATAGGACATTATCTAAATCTTGGATTTCCTTCAGTGCAACTAATAGTTGCTTAATAAATATTAAATATAATTGAGTTACATTAAGATGTAATGAGACAATGTGCTAGGTCCTAAACAGAATGTAGATATAAGCATTGTAATATGAATTTAAATGTATAGGTATGAAGTTATCAAGATTTCTCCAAAACTATTATAGTTTAGAAGAAATTCCTTAAAAGAATTGTCACTAATAAAAAGCTCCAATTTTACAAAAATATGAATATAGGTAGGAAAAGCAATTCAACTTGTATCAGAGAAGCTTGGTGATTTAGAGGGAAAAAAACAGGTATTCATTAAATTAAATTACTATGAAGTTATAAGTGGGCACATTCTTCTAATAGGAATAACAACCACACAATTCTATAAATCTCTTCTTTCAAAAAGGTGAGAGTAGACTGTATTCTCTAAGATAGAGTTGTTGAGATCTGGTTTTTTAGATTCCCTTATTTTCAAATTCATTTTACAACAAATGTTCTTTAAAAGAGATTCAAACCTTTAAAATGAGAATATTTTAAATGACAAATGAGTGAATGAGAAAACTTGGAAACTCTGGAGCATAATTAATCAATATTTCTAGGTACTTAATGTAAATTGGGAGTTTATATTACAAATTTTTATATCATAAGGATAGAAGTCAGAACAAATGGGGTGGGGAATCCCCTTGACTGAAAGACTATATTCAGGGAGAAATTACTGGTTTGGGGCCACAAGACCCTTACACATTGTTACTAATCTTTTTGACAAAAATAATTAGAAACGATATAGATTGTCAATGACCAAACCCAAAATAAGGCCAAGTAGTATGATTCTCTAAACCAGAAGTCTATAAACTTTTTCTGTAAAATACCAGATACTAAATATTTTAAGCATTTCAGGCCAGATGGTCTCTGTCTACACTATTCAACTTTGTCTTTGTGGCTCAAAAGGAACCAGAGACAATGCTGCAGACAAATGGTTATGACTATGTTCCAATAAGTTTTATTTACAAAAATAGGTGTATAAGATACAGCAAATAGGCTACTGTTTGCTGACCACCTGCTCTAAACTCGCAACATTTTTTCTAGGTGATAGTCCCACATGAGGACAGGCCCCAGATCAAACTCTTTGACCCCATAGTTTTTTGCTGTTCATTTACCTTCCTCAGCTTTCTATAGTCTCCTCCTTCTTTTCAGTTTTTTTCTCCCTCCACCTTCACCATGAGTCTGGAATTCTCAGGCAGCCCATTCTTAAAACACTGACTGGCTCTTTGGGAAAAAAATAGACCTCATAGAGGCCTACTTTTGTAATAAACTAGGAGTTTATTACACTTGAGAAAGAAAATAGTTAGGGCCATTGCTTAACCCAGATATCATCACTAATAAGAGTGAGATTCATCATAGGGAAGATACTTGGAGGATCTCAAACATACCAGATGAGAAATAAACTAATGGCCACCACTTGACTCACATAATAGTCACTTTCCTTATGACGTTTTTATTTGTAAACAATGATGGTTAAGTTTGGAAGCAAGTTACATAACTGTATTAAGTAGGTATGTAACTTTCTTCCAAATCCTGGCTGACAATATTACCAGGAAGAGATGTCATTTGACAAAAAAGAAAGAAAGAAAGAAAACTGCAGAATTTCTTATAATATCTTTCACAGTTAAAAGCAGAAAATTTTTCTAAAAATTACAATTTAATTATATATCAAGAGCCACCATTTTCTCTGTAAAAGTTATAAAACTAGTTTGATGCCACAAGGTAGATACAGAAGATAAGGAAAGAGGAATGTTAGCTGATGGCTTCAAGTGATGATTTACTGGTGATGACTATAGGTAACCATATCTGTCAAGTGGCCCACAGAAACAAATGGCACACTAGTTTGTTGTGTGGCTCAACAAAGGAACTATTTACAAAGAATATAAGTAGAAAAATCAATAATAATCATATAATTTTTATTGTTTAAATTGCGCCACTTTTGAGGGTAAAAAGAAGCTTTATTAATACATTTTGTCAGGACAATGAGTATAAACTAGGTCTGAGCAGCCAAGTATAACCTTTAGAATAGACTAAATAGATTATTTTCCCCAGGCTAGCAAGAATAAGGAGCAGTTAACACCCTTATAACTAAAGGACAAAGAAAGAAAATAGTTACCAGAACCTAGCAAGCAGCAAGATGAAAAAAATCAACCATCAAGGACTGGGGCCCTCAGGAAAGTAAAGCAACCAATCTATGAGGAACTAACACAAAAGGAGTGGGTGAATTTAAATTCCAACTTCACTGCCCTCCTACTTTCTGAATCTTGCCAGAAGCTGGAGGTCAAGGAAGTCTTTGAGGCAGTTCATATGGGTCAGCTTGCTGAGGTAGGGGAAAATGGTACAGCAGGGTAGGGAAGCGAGGAGGGTATATCAGGAGGGGTAAACAGAAGATACCCAGCATAATAAATATCTTTGCAAAGGTATCCAAAATTGGAACTATCCTTCGGCTCTGACCTCTTTTACACTCTTCTGAAGCAGTCTAAAAAAGTTCAATTTCTACCTTTTTCTTAAACCATCTTCTTCCTGTTCATATCCTATAGATTGTAGAAAAACAGGAAAGTAAGCAAGATCTTTTACCTCCAATGGCTGAAGGTAAGACTGCTTCCTTACAGAAGAATGAGTACAAGCTGTAGATTTTCATACATATATTAAGCCTTCTTCACTTCCTAATTCAAAAATATATGATAACATTTCTCAGCCATAAGCCGATTAGACAGGTATCAACAGCCTGAGAATACAATAAAATAAAAGAGCTGTTTTTAGCATTTGTCATAGGGAACTCCCTCATTTCATTTTTCAGTTCACTGATGTCCTTAAAAGATCTTAGAGGAAGTATGGTGTTTGGTGAAACCAATCAATTATTCAAACTAACAGCAAGGCTGCTTGAGTATAAATGTATAATTTATAAATTAATGGTCAAAATGGACTTGTGCTGCAGTCATCACAAACCACACACTGATCACTTTACATTATATAAATACTACATCTGACTGTAAACATGAAAGTAGAATAAGAAAGTAAGACTATTCATCTCTGCAAAGTGTGGCCCTTTATTTCTGGATGAGTATATGAAAGCCAAAAGGTAGAGTGATTATATAACCAGCATCCTGAAGAACCTAGAGCATTTTACTTCCAGGCCCTCAAAGAAACTACCCATCTGCTAGGGAAAGTCCACTGTCACACTTCCTAAAATATTACCAAGAGAAGACTGGTGTCATCCACTTTTCTTACCCCATAGAAAGAGATCTCTCCTTTTTAAGCAATAACCTATCTGATAGCCCGTCCATTTTTTTTTTAAATCCAATGACTCTGTGATTTAATAAGTTTTAAAAAATAAGAATCCTTTTTTCCTGACAACGTGGATCTACTTCTTCAAACATAGTTTTGCATGAAGACTAGGCTCTTTGAATATTCATGACAGTTAAAAGAAGAGGAGGAAAGGAGTAAATTTAAAAGGAAGTAGAGAAAGAATAAGGAAATTTTTTAAAAGATAAATATTTTAAAATAAATAAAAGTATTTAAAGAAATAAATGAATGACAGATCTTTCTAGTTTGAGCAGGAGAAAAGAGAGTTGTGGTAGGTCATTTTCTGGCCCATCTCATAGGTAAAAGGATTGCCTAAGCTCTGTGAGTAATCACAGAGTGATTCAAATGATCTCACTTCTATTTCCTACTATAAGGAAGGCACCATTCTTGACTCAACCTAGGGTTTCGCAAACTAGGTTCACATGTCGGTACAGTTCACACCTTCAGCACTTGAATAAATGAAAAGAGCAGAAACACAAGAAGCTCTTCAGCTTGCCAGGAATTTTCAGAGATGCCCTTACTTGATTTATGCCTAGACAAGGCATAAATGGATTCCAGGAGGAGGGCAGCAAAAAAGCTAGAAAAAGAGATCTTTATAGAGAGATTCTTTTAATAAAAAAATAGTTTGCTACCCAACAATGATCATAATAGAAAGTTGATATACTTCAATCTACTGAATATTTATTGAGTATCTATTACATGTAGCACATAAGAAAGCTCTATGGTGAATATGATGATGACCACAGTTGTTAGAAAAATTAGCTTACCCTAATGAACTTAGAGTCCATCACATGCTATCCTTTGCAATTAGTGTTTGGAAGAGCAGAACTCACTTTTGAGCTTGTCTTAATTTTCCAGTTTTAATAATGTTTTTTTACAGCATTCCTTGTAACTGACCCTTGCCTCCTTTATTCTCCTTTATTCTTTATTTTGCCTTATCTCGACTGTTTTTTGTTGTTTGAATTTTTGTTTTTGTTTTTGTTTTTACCTTCTGGCACCAATTAAATTATTGCAAGTCACTTCAAATGTTTTTGGGAAAAGTGAATTGATATCAAACAAGTCAATTATAGAACATTCCTGCGTCCAAGAAAACTCAAGGTCTAATAAATAAGGTTGAAAAATATTCTTGAAATATTACATAACACATGGAGGTCACAAGAGGGAAGCCCAAAATAAATATAGCTTAAAGTAAAATGAAGCACATCCAGGTAGGAGAGCACTTTTGGAGGAGATGGCCAGTAAAGTGAACATTAAATGATAGGAAAATGCCAACACTTGAGAGTGTGAGGCTGGGAAGAAGAAAGCTTAGGACACCTTTCCAGAAGTCTAGGAGAATGGAGGTAACGCTGGAAAGACAACTCAGAGACAAGAGGGGAGTCTACCAAGAGTTTTTGAGTGGAAAAGTGATATGATCTTAGTGATCTCAGAGATCACGTAATTACAGATAAGAAAATTGGGGCCTCAAGGACAAATGTTTAGCAGTTGTTTAACAGGCAAAGAGCCATCATCTACAAAGACCGACATAGATGTAATGTTTAAAAGAAGAAACAAAGGAAAGGAGAACTTCAGAAAGGACTACTTTCTTCCGTTTCTGCCTCCATCAGTAGATCTCAACCCAGTCAGGAGATCTGTGTCTCTTGCTCCAGACTGCTTGCTTATCTAATGTCCGGCTGTAGTCCAGCAACACCTCTGATGTCACAGCAAAAGAATCAGGTTTTGGCACCATCCAAAATTCCCTGAAAAGTTTGTGATGGGGAAGCAGGAAGGGAGAGGGACTTCTTTTCCAAGATAAGACATGAAACCCTACACTTGGAAGGTTCCAGACAATTTTGAAGTCAGCGGCGAATCAACGGCTTTCCCACACTCAGCGCCACAACTTTTATTCTCAAGACTTAATCAGCGAACTAGGTTCATCTGTACTGGTACAGCTGCTGAGCGTTTTCAATGAAAAAAAGTTCACTTCTGGCTGGAGTCCCCACCCTCACCCCCACCCCCGAGTCTGTTTCCCCTCTTCTTCCTTGCCACCCCCTCCTGTTGTTCCTAGGCGCTATGTGGCGCGTGACATTTGTTAGGACTCACGTGGGGCGCCCTGCCTTGGAGGCTCGGGTGATGACTCCTAGGAACTTCCCAAGGACCAGGGCCCTGCAAGGTCTGACACGCAAGGGGGCAGGGCGGAGGGATAGGGTAGCTGGGCGTCAGGCTAGCCCCGGCAGCGCGGGCCAAGCCCTGGCGGAGCAAGGTTTATACCCCCAACAGCTTGGTTAGTGTCGGCCTTATGTCCCTTCACCCCTCCGTTGGCGTTGCCAGAGCCCAGAGGTGTTAAGGCATCCTCTCAGGCACTCTTCTTGACTCACTTCGCTGCGCTTAAACTCCCGTTCCTGAATTTACAAGGGTTTGCGCGTAAAAATTCGAGCCCGCCATCTCGTTGCCTCACCTGCCCCTCGCCTGTGCCTGTACTCAGGCCCCAAAATGGGCCTGAGGCATCTGAAGTGGTTTTGGCTGCTCAGCATGGGTCTCAGGGCGTTTGAATCATACGCGCTACCAGGATCGTTGTGCGCTGGACAGCACCTTCCCTGGGCGCGCACCTGTGCGCACATCGCCTCACTGACTGGCCCCGCAACTTGAATCTGGCGTCCTCGCTCTCATGCTGGCCCAGAGAGTGGGGCTGTAAAGGTGGCTGGGCGAAGGACTTTGTGGTTTTAAAAGTTCGAGAGACATGTATAGAATGTACTAGAGAAGACTGTAGCCCCACTAGGCGCTCCCAGTCAGCCGAGTGTAAGTGAATCTTTCCTGAAATTGACAAGAGTGCTTTGAAAAGTAATTGGCGGGAGCGGGGGGGGGGGCGGGGGAGCGGGCAGACCCATCGAATTTTTTCCCATTCATTTCAACTTCTTATCGTCCCTGCGCCTAAGATTCTGATCACAATTGCGCATTTAATGCCTTCACACAGAAACTTGGTTCAAGCCTCAGGCTGTACCCACTCTCCAAAGCATCCCATTAAGTAAGCACATGAGTTTTCTTAGTAGCCACAAAGAAGGGAAACCACTAGTTGCAAATGGCCGAAGGAAATGCTCAGTGTGTACAGTATGCACTAGCAGCGGTACCTAGTCCTTACAGTGGCTGCCGTTTGGGATTGTTTTTTCCAACAAAAATGGGACTTGGTCATGAAAATGGCCCTGCAGGAGAAAGATGTGGGTATCTCTTTCAAGAGTTTAGGGCAAAGATCAAAGGAGGAAGGTGAGGGAAATTCTCGATGATTTTGCTAATGTTAAAATTCCATAGATTTGGCTAGTCCTATTTTTTTTTCTTTTATGTCATCAATTCAGAATTCTATAAAGGAAGCAAATGACATCAAGGAAAATCATTGGCCTAGGAGAAAAGAGCCCGTAGGCGTTTAGGTGTTATATATGTGGAGCCAGAAAGCTCTGGAGCATCAGGGAGACTCCAACTTAAGGCAACAGCATGGGTGAATGTGGGCTTCTATGCACTGGGAATGAGAGGGAAAGAGTAGCCTGGGCACTTGCTCCTAAGGCAGGCCTTGCAGATCTAGAGTCAATTCAGTGTGGGTGGAAAGAGTTTAGTGTGAAACTTGGGTGGAATTGGGTTTCCGATTACATTGCCTGATGCCTTATTATTTTTTCTTTCAGTTTTTTTCAGGAAGATCTTCATTTTGCAACTGGTAGGGCTGGTGCTAACCTACAATTTCACTGACTGTGACTTTGAGAAGATTAGAACAACTTATCGGCAAGTAATTTTTGGAAAACTGAACTCATATATGAATGGGGTAAGTGTAGAAACATTGTTTTAAAATGTTTTTATCTGAAAAATAGCATACACACTCAAAGCACAATTTTGCTTTCAAAGAAAGACAAATAATTGAGGGGGGAAAACCATGGCCCAGATTTTTGTCACAAATTTTTTAAGTGATATTGAAAAATATCGCCTACTAAAATGACTACCTAGAAGCCAGCACACATTAAGTGTGCAGATGCTGATGAGGAGCAAATATTGATAGCTAACACATTATCCACTTAGGGTGTCTACCCTCTGCTAAAGTGATTCTCCACCAGTACAGCTAAAAAGACAGGCTTGAGAAAAACAAACAAACAAAAAACAGGAGTAAAAGAGAGGGAATTCTTGTGAGCTATGCCCTAAGCAGTGAGGATACCTTCCCTCAGCAGGAGGTACACTTCAGGTCTTTCTAATGTTCTCGATGCCTTAGGATGCTATGGGATAAGATGTGTTTCAGATTGTTTAATATATAGTGGTAATCATTCTCGATTATTCTAATTTCTAGATAGAGCATGCATATGTGAAATGCATGAATGACTACAGGGAAGATGTGGGCATTTGAAAATAGCATAGTGCTCACATGTGTACAGGTGTGCCCACTTTGATGGGGATGGGGAGTCTCCCTCCAGGACTAGGACCAGGATCCTTTGATATCCAGTTTCAAACACTAGAGGCATTCGCTGACGAGACTAAATGTTTCACTACCTTGTCAATGACAAGAATAGATGCATAGAAAACGAGTGCCTGAATGGAAACTTTTCGGAGCATCTTTAAAACCTGGGAGCAAAGGAGTGGAGGGCGGTGGGGACTAGGGGGGCAGTGATTACTCTGGTGAACGTAGGTCTTTACCCTTCTCGTCGTAAGCTTTTTTTCTTTCTTCCAGACCAAATGTACCCAGTGCAACAACTACGTTTACTGTAAAGACCGGGTGAGTAAGTGGTCAGCGCTTCTGTTTTTGTTTTTTTTTTTTCTCCAGAGACAACAGGCATTCCAAGACCAAGGTCCCCTGCAGTGTATAGAACCCCAGGCGGTGGCTGGGCTCCCAGGTGACGCCGACAAATCGGACGACTTGGAGCCGGAAACTCTGGGCGGGTGTCCACCTTGGAAAGCGCCTCTGTTCCAATTTAGGGCGAGGAAGTCTCTCCACTAACTAGCAAGGTTCCGAAAAAGGCTGGCCCATTCCCCATTCCTCACGGGAGATGATGGCAAAAGGGGAACTAGGATCGGGGCACGACGTCAGGGATACAACCCCCACACCCCAGGGGTGCGGTGCCTCCGCGCGCCGCGCCGCCTCTTGGCAGTAGGGCGGCCCTGAGTCTTGGGCGGAGCGAGGCGGCACGGCGCTTTCTCCTGAAGCGCCCTCCGCTACGCGCACCGGCGCTCCTCCTTTCTGTCCTTTTTCTCCCTCCCCTCCTCCGAGACCGCCTACCTCTCACTCGCGTTTGTGTCCCCCGCTCCTCCCCCATCGCACCCCCGCGTCACTTTCGCCCATTTCTTATCAATGCTTTTTTTTTTTTCTTTACCACCCCCGCGTTTTCTCCTTTTCTCGTAAACTTTGCTGCCTATGAGCAGCCGGATTGCCTCTCTAAAATCGAGCGCCTTACATTCTATCCCACCCACGGCTGCACGTCACTCGCCAAGGAAATCTTCGCAATGAAAACTAAAGCTACGCTCACTCTCCAGTGCCCAGGCTACTACGGAATTCGGGTAAGCAGATGCGACACACTCTTACTTTTGAATATCTTAGAGCTAACCTTCTATCAAAATGGGGTTTTCGTGCAATGCAGAAGTTGATTCCCAAGGACCTGACCTAGACCTTCAAAATCACAATCCCCGTGTATGGGCTTCTTATGAGATTTTTATCCATTAATTTGAGCAGCATTAGTTCAGCTTATCACTTATTAATTGTGTATTCTTTTTTAAAATGTTAAATTATACATTAAATCTTTACCTATGTTTGCTCAATTGCTTGTATGGGTGATATTGCTGTCTATATAATAACAATTTTGCATATTCAGTTACATGCATTTGAATGAATGTGTAATTTTAAATATGGAAACACTAGTGCAGAGTTAGGAGCAGGAAGTCTGGAGACTATCTTGCCTGATTTTGAATCCTAGCCCCATAATGTCTAACTGAAAACTTAAATTACTTAGCCTCTGCGTGCTCAGTTTTATCTGCAAAATGAAGATCAAGTTAGCAAATCCCACATAGAATGTTTGTGAGTATAAAAATGAGTCAATATTTGTAGAAGCACTGGGAATGGTGCCTGGCATATAACTAATACTCAATAAGTATTTATTTCAACATGCAGGGAATTTCTCTTTCTGATAATAAATTTTAAAAATACAAAGAAACACTGCAGATATCTATGGTTGCTATCTGTTAACCAATGGACTTTATCAGTCTCCACACCGAGTGTCTGGGTGGCCAAGGCTGTCACTTTTTTAGAAATTGAAGATTGAAGCCATAGAATGGATCTGGGTTGAGCTTAAGTTGGGTATTCAGTACCAGGCAGCCCTGTGAAAAACCTGTTCAGTTCTATGCCTTCTATCAAGGACACTCTAGCAAGTCTACAGATGGCCACAATGAAGTTCATCCATGTAAGAAGAGCATAGAGGACAGACTAGATCAGGTTCTGGACAGTAAAAAAGGGAAAATCTCGAGTCATTTATTTCAGCTCCCTTTGAAGCCCAAAGGGAGAGCCTGAGACCGATAATATTGAGTTATGATTTAGCAGATTTTAAGATATTTGCTTAGTAACCTTATTAATCTAAATATTGCATGTCTAGGAGGTCCAGTCTGTCACTAACTACTCAACAGTAATTTAGGTGGAAGAATACACCAAAAGATTGTTGCAATCTTTTTTTTAAGTTTAGGGTCTTCAGAAAAGTCTTCGGTGTCTGTGGCACATCTAGATAGAGACAGAAGGTGGGAGTACTTTGGGTCTATATAATGGGTTTACTGAATTATATCTATTAAGAGCCTTCAGATTTGTCCTGTTCTTGAGGAACTTATGGTCTTGCCAGGGAGATCATGAAATCATCAACTTATTCATTTACTTGTTCATTCAATAAATATTCAGTGTTTCCTACGTGTAAAAAAAAAAGATTGTGTTCAGCACTGTGGGGAATACCCATGATGTAATAATAAAAACAGCATGTAAGTGAGAGCCAAGTTAAATGAAACACACTGGGAAACACTACTAGAGTTTCCAAAAGAAAAGTCTGAGCAATTAGCAGAGGCCTTGTGAAGGAGGTGGTGTTTGACCTTAAGCAAAAATAGATGGGTGGAAAGATGGGAGGGCATTCCTCTGGAGAAAGCACAGAGGAACAGACAGTAAGCAGGTGTTTTAGGGGCACATTGAGAGATGTGACAATTAATTCTGATTATTGATTTTCCTGTTTCACAGGTAAATAATACCCAGGCAATGAAGAAAAGAGAAGACACAATAAATGAATGTCGGAACATCATCTCCAACTTAATAAGATTGTGGGGTCGTTTCACTCGCATTTAACAGAAATAAAGTAAATCGTCATTGAAGTCATATTTCATAGCAAAACAAAATAAATCATTAGGTAGATGGAATGTTAACTCTAACTGTGACATTTAAGAGATTACCAATAGTTATTTTTAGTTATAGTTTAACTTATTTTTGTAAACTTTTACTGTTTAATATTGGTCTATAATATGGGGATAATACTATCCCTCAGATATTAGGGGAGACTTCTG
Source organism: Macroglossus sobrinus (assembly GCA_004027375.1). Lineage (NCBI taxonomy): Eukaryota > Metazoa > Chordata > Mammalia > Chiroptera > Pteropodidae > Macroglossus > Macroglossus sobrinus. The sequence goes on from PVKZ01003124.1 coordinate 19,375, forward strand.
TAGCATTGATGTCTGGGCCACTGGCTTTGTGACAGTAATTCTCAGCTGGAACTACATAAACCTTATGCAACGGAAAAATTTAAAAGTGTAGTGAAAAGAGAACTTTTTCCCTTGGAAAAAGAAAAATAATTGAACTCAATGGCATGTAAACCTCTGTTTAAATATTCTTCCATATATACTGACACTTCATGTGTTCTCGTACTAAAAATTTACAAAAGAAGGAAATAAAAAAGGTGTGCACAAAAAGTTGTACATACAATAAGCAATTTGAAAGAATTGCCATGCAAATATTGTAAGGGTGTTTTAAGCCAAGTTTTAAAAATTATGTAACCAATGAGAATGGTGTAAGCAGATCCTGAAGAAATAAATGCTTTTGTTAAAGCTAATATATTTTTTTAATTTATGAAATATATTTTTAATTTATTTTGTAAGCACTTTTAATAATGTACATGTTGCTTTATAATTGACACTATACATTTCTTAATAAAATAATTCTCAAATTCAAAAACTTTTTAATGTAGTTACTAGATGGTTTTCACCTATACACTTTTCTGAGCGGCTTCACTTTACTTTTATACCTCCCCCAGTCCTTAGAGTCCACTGACCACTCTCCTGCATTGTGCTTGCTCTAGAGAAACTATTTGGGGATAGGTGGCTTCAGAATCATTCTTTTTTAAATCATGTCTCTAGTCCTCCTTTCTTTGCCCTGTTAGACATCCTCGCACCTGGAGGAGACAAAAGAGACAAAAGTAAACAAAATATCTTAAATCCATTCTCCAATTCTTGAAGGCCTGCTGCAAGCCAGAGATATAGGCACCCTATCATTCACCTTTCACTCAGAATGCCCTAAACAATAGTGGGAGAGACCACCTTAGCCATAGCATCCAGGCCACTATAGAGCAGATATAAATACATCAATTGATAAATGAGTGGAAAGTTTACCTTGATCAGTGCCCCAAGGGATGGTGCTGAACAATGGTAGAAGAGAAGAGGTTCAATGTCCTTAAATCCATTTTACCTGCCAACAAGTAAGAGGAAGCTTTATTATGTATCCAATAAGCATTTATGGAGCACCTACTATGTGTCAAGTCTTCAGCCAAGTACTGGAGATACAAAAGTATATAAGGCAAAGCTCTTACCCAGGGAAACTCAGAGTGTAGCTGAAAAGGCAGTTTCCTTTGCCCTGATGGAAATCAGGACATATGTATCCTCTTTCCAAAAACCTTCTTTTAAAGTCACAGCACAGGGCCTTAAATGATATCACGAGAAAAATCCTCTGGCCAGTATTCATTAATTTTTTGTGCAAAAGGTGGGGAGAGGGAAGATACTTTAAGCCTATTAATTCCACCTTAGTACAAATTCACTGACTAGATTTCACTAAACTGTAAAAAGAAATACACTCACAATTTTTCCCAAGGTCTTGGGCCTAATTTTTCTATGAGTAGAGAGGAATGAAGGATAGAGGAGGGAAGAGAACTCAAAGTCATTCCACTAAATATAGTTTGAGTTTCAGGCTTTATCTTTGAAAATTTACCTAATTTATGTACTTTATTCTTCTATGTATTCCATACATGTTTTGATATAAAATAATCATTTAAATTATTTACTATCATGTAAAAGTAATGTGCAAGAAGATGCACCCTATCAATGTAGTAAGAACTTTTCTTGATGTTGTTAAAAATAAATCATACATTTCTACTTTCTGAAATGTATTAAGGTTTTCTAGGTGGACTAATATATGATCAGTTTAATAACTGTCCCATTGTCAATGGAAAGAAAGTTGCAAGTTCTAATTTAAGCATAATAAATTGTAGATATATACCTATTGGGAACACTTTGTTAATTATGCTATTATATAGTCTCTATCCTTACTTTTGTCTCCTTCAGTCAGAGGCTGAGAAAGCTGAGATAAAGTCTACTGCTGTTACAGTTCTTTATTTCCCTGTATCCCTAAATTTTTTTCTAATTGTTGAAACTATTTTTACTTAATGCCTAAAAATTCCTGAGAGCTATTTATTGAGAATTGTGTCCTTTACCATTATGATATGTCCAAATATAATATTTTTATTGCCAAGTAATGTATACTATTTTATTCTAAATCTAACTTCCTTTGTTTCAGTTGTATCTCTTGTATGTAAATTTTTCTCATGATATCATTTTAGTATTTATGTGGTGAAAGGATATATTTGTTATGAGAGGGAGCATGTTCAGTTTTAGCACTGTCATCATATTGTTATCTTTTATGGTTTATACTACTAACCTTAAAAAGATGTTTACATTTATTCCTGGCAAGCATTTCTTGTTGAATTTTTGTCTCAACATTCAAGCATATGAAATATTAAGATTTTGAATTCTGATTCTGGTATTTATTATACGCTCCCTCTTAGGCTTTCTATGACTTAATTCAAGTTACAGGAAAAATGTTAATCAAGACAGGAGTAAGATTTCTTTTCCTTTGAAATAAACATCTTGATAAACTGATGAAATCATTTGTTTATGTTCTTTGTTAAAAAAAGAAAGGAAGTTCCCTTTAACCTTTTAGAACCAAATGTTCATTTCCTCATGATAGCCATATCAAAATGCAGTAAATGTCAAAGGAAATGTGTCACATGCTTTACTAAAGTCAAAATATACCAAGCCTAAAGAAAGAAAGGAACCCCCCTGCACACACACACACAAAAAAAGTAAAAAAAAACATACAAAGCCTATATCAGCCATCAAATCTACAAATTATATAAACTTATCCATAAAAATAATGTGATATTTTTATATCTCCATTGCATTTCTTTCTAAATCTTACAAACCAACAAAAATTATACCAGAGAATAATGCCAAGCCAATTTAGGTTTTTTAGTGTTGTTTCCTTTTCATTTTTTCAAAAGTATAAACATTTCTCAAATGTTTTTGTTCTAGCTGTAGCTTTGAGAATATCTCCTAACTGGCATAGTACTTTTTAAATACAGCTATGTTTAAATACAGCTATGTTTTTTTGACATTCAGTGTTTATAGAACACTAACTAATAAAGTTTCACTGATTACTATTAATAAAAGTTATTTGTGCCTAAACATAAGGATAATTGTTTATACATGAGGAATATAGCAAATTAACTTCCTTGAGTCTCAGACTCTACACCTCTGAAATAAGGATGATGCTGACTACATGAAAAGATTGTTATGAGAATTAAAGTACATAATATGGATGTGGTTTTAAAGTGTAGCAGTTAGTACATTTGCTTTACACAGAGAAGGTCCTGGGTTCATGCTCCAGTGGAACCACACAGCTCATGGTCTACAGCCATGCCACCCTGAATAAGCCCCGTGTCTCATTTGGAAGTGAAGCAGGGGTGGGCCTGGTTAGTACTTGGATGGAAGACCACCTAAGAAGACCAGATACTGTATGCATAAATAATGAAAGAGAGAGAGAGAGAGAAAAGAAGAAAGAAAAGAAAAGAAAAGAAAAGAAAAGAAAAAGAAAGAAAGAAAGAAAGAAAGAAAGAAAGAAAGAAAGAAAGAAAGAAAGAAAGAGAGAGAGAGAGAGAGAGAGAGAAAGAAAGAAAGAAAAAGAAAGAAAGAAAGAAAGAAAGAAAGAAAGAAAGAAAGAAAGAAAGAAAGAAAGAAAGAAAGAAAGAAAAAGAAAGAAAGAAAGAAAGAAAGAAAGAAAGAAAGAAAGAAAGAAAGAAAGAAAGAAAGAAAGAAAGAAAGAAAGAAAAAGAAAGAGAGAGAGAGAAAGAAAGAAACAATAAATATAAAGCCCGTTTGGTAAATATTTTAGTTTTTAACTTTCTGTCTAGAACTGCTTTGTAGCAATGGAAAGAAGGCTGAAAAATTTAATCACACAATTGTCAGCTTGGCAATTTTGTCCTTGAAACTTTTGATTGAATACGTTTGCTTCTGGTCAAGGTAGAGTAACAGGATCTGAATTTCTACCTGAAATGACTTTGCTCCCCCCACCCCCTGCCACCATCACCCAACACACACACCAAGGGGAAAAAAAACACACACACAAAATACCTAGAACAGTGGTTTTAATAATATTGGACACCAAGTAATGAAGGACAGTAATTCTAAAAGAAAGGAAACAAATGAGGTGAACTCGGCTTACTGACTTGAGAGTATTTCCTGACCATAGCATAGGGAGGGGACTCTGACAAAGCCAGCAAACTTTCTGAGTTGAGAAGATAGGCTGAGAGTCCAGCAAGACCAAGGCAGTAGAGTTCATAGGACAGTACCTAAGGAGAGAGAGGTACATAAAGAAACCCTGAGATCTGCAATGGGCACCCTGGAGTATTCGGTAGAGTACAGACCAACATAGGCCTTTGTGAAAAACTACCCAAGACTGGGAAAAGAACCATCTGAAAGATTAGACAGAAGACTTCACAGTGCTCACTCAGAGCCAGGAAGATTGTCTATTCCTACCAACTAGATGCAAAAATTCTCAATTCATTAGGTAATGAGAAGGGTACTCAGAGGAGTCTTATTTCAGTAGAGATAGAGAATTGTTGGGCCAAGCCTTTCTACTGCAGTGATTCTGCCTAACAAATCTTCAAAGGGAGACTTAAAAGGATCAAACTGTTTCCAAGTAACTTAGCTGCATTCTGTAACAAACCTCAAGAATATGTATAGGAATAAAAAATATCCAACAAGGCAAAATTCACAATGTTTGACATGCAATTAAAGATTAACAAACATGAGGAAACTGGAAAATACAATCCATGATGGGGAGAAAAAAATGAAACTCATTCACAAATAACATGAGTTAAAACAAACAGTCAAGAATAGTAAAAAAAAATTTATAAATGTTTTGGTATGTCCAAAAAGTTAGAGACATGAAAGATAAAAAGAAGGCTCAACTCCAACTTCTAGAGGTAAAAACTACAATGTGTCCGATAAAAAAAAATATAGAGGATGGCATTAATTGGAGATTAGACATTGCAGAAGAAATCAGCAAATTATCATGTCTATGAATTATTGCCTTGGATATTATAGTTAAGATGCTACTTTTCTAAAATGTGCTCATGGATGTACTGTTTTTATGACCCTGCTCCCTCCCTTCTACTTTCCCTTACAATAGCTATTACTCTCATGGAGAGAGGATTGGCAAGGAATTTGAAATTGTATTGAGAATAAATTTAGACTGTGTCTTGAATAGATATCTTAGATATAAAAATCTGCAGAATAATTTAGGGTAAACAGATCACATGAATGTGGAGTCTGAGGAAGATCCAGTGAAACTACGAGTAATACTCATACTTTATTCTGGTACAATATCTAATACATAGTGAATGCTCAATAAATATGCTGAGTAAATGAATAAATGAATTAAAATAAAATTAAAAGTTAGATACCAGTTTCCCAGAAATAAACTGTTCCTTAAAAGCCATTATGAGTCAGAAACTGAATTGGCAGCAGCAACTATTAGATGAGCTATCAGATGTTTGCCACCTACTTTCTTGCCCCCATTACTTCTATAAACATGTAAAGGGGATCTTTTCCTACAGCTTCTTTTACCAATAGGCTTCTTTTCCAACAGCCCTCCTTCTAACATCCCCCAACAAAATGCAAAATAAAAATTAAATTTGCAATTATTTTAGAATCAAACATCCTCTGAGCCTTTATTCTACGTCATCCCTGAGCACAAAGCTGAGAACATGGAATATATGAATATTTTAGAATCATACTAGAGAATATATTATTTGTGAATCTTATGTCCCTCTGCTTCTTTAATGTAGCTTTAATACTTCTATAAAGAAAACAAACCATCCTTTTTTTAACAATTCACTTTTGTATGCTAACTTTCACACATTTCCCCAAAAATCATATAGGCTTTCTGTAGGTTATAGTGAGATAATAAACCACCACCAAATTCCAAAGGCTTACAACAACAACAGTTAATTCTTACATCACAATTGGCAACTGCAAATCAATTCCAGGGCTTCTCTACACTTCTCTTGCAGGATCCATACTGAAAAAGCAGCCCCTATCTGGGACATGTTTTTCTCTCATGACAGAGGAAAAGAGCAAGAGAGTTAGAAGAAATCTGCAGTGACTCTTCAGGCTGTGCATCATGTTTGTTTGTGTATAATGACCAAAGCAAGTCAAATCCTCCCTACTCTGCCCACAAAGAATTTGCTACAAGTCATGGGCAAAGTGCAGGAAGATAAATCTTCTTGCAGGGTGGGAGCATAAATACTGGAAATGCTAAAGTAATATACACAACTCATGACTCTAGAAAGGCACATAACTGATATAAGAAAGAACATCTTACATTTTTAGCATTTTATATACTTGAATGTAGGGCTTCTTTTCTGTTGAATATTTATTGGGCACCTCTTTTGTTCCAGACACTGTTCTGGGTGCTTGTTATGTATCAATAAACAAAACAAAACAAAGGAAACTTTTCCATTATGAAACTTACCCACTAAAATATTAAAATAATAGAAGCCTAATAAACATGCAAATAATGTATTAAGAAGCTCTTTTTTTTCTTTATTTTGAATAACTATTTACAGATAATTATCATCTTGGTCACTGTCAAGGCATGTCCCACGCATGCGTAGAAATGTGCACTGCTACTGAGAAATCCCAGGTGAAAATGAAAGTTCAAGTAAGTACAAGATGTCAAGAACCAAATAACAAGCTATTATTCTTTTAGCATCTATTCTTTAATTACCCAGATATCCCAAGTGTTCAAGACTCTTTCATGCCAAATTTTATAAAGTAAATCATGATGTTCTTTCTTGTTCACGAATGTATGGGTCAGATGTTCAAATTAGCTGACAAGTATTTCTCATCTTCATAATAAAATAATAACATTTTAGAACTGGAAGAAACCTACGAGATTTACTCAGACCTCTGTTCATTAGATATAACTAGTAAGACCTCTCATCTCTGTCAAGTACAAGTATGGTTGTGTACATTTTTACTTATATTAGTCACTTGATCTAAATCTTATCAGGGTGCTAATTTTTTCATAAATGAAAAGCGTGTGAAAATAAAACAATAAGAATAACAGGGTATTCTGTGTGTTGGATTTTTGACTTGGGTTCTGTGGTTACCACCATTTTAGTTCATTTTCACATGCACAGTGATTGTTCTCTAAACTTTCATCTTGCTAGGGCAGCTGGCTCCTGAAAAGTGAAGCCTTTGCTACCCACTGTAGCAGAATCAGCTATCTCCAGCATTCTAAGGCACTTCTTAGCTCTGATTATCGGCCCAGACTCCCATTCCCATTATGATGAGCCCTTTCTAGAGCCCTTACTGTCTGCATTTGACAGCAGACCTGAGTACTATTTCAGTCCAGGGCTCCTGATAACACTTAACTTTGATCCTTTCCCTGCCAACCCCAGGGGGCATCTGAATCTACCCAAGTCCCCCAAGTAACCAGTTCCCTCCCACAAGTCATCAGTTCTACTTATCAGGGAGTCTATGAGGACTCCCCATTGAATCTGAAATGTCCCATTGCAGCTTTAACCAGGGCAATCCAACATACAAGCCTCTCCAATACATTACTGAACAATCTATTCAGGCTCTTGTTATCATAATGATGAAAACCTGCTCCAAAGATATTTGTCTCCTATAGAGATCCCAGCCATGCTTACTAGTTAAAGAGGAAACCCAGCCCACGAGAAATTATGGATCAAATGGTAGATAAAAGGCAACTCCTAATTCAGCGTTCTATTAACTACTATGCCTTTCTTGTTTGACTCAGATGTTCATCTTCTTATAACCATATCTGTATTTCTGAGGCCCTCCCACATAGTTTGGGATAAGGCAAAGCAGGTCCGTGGAGTTCTCTCTGACTTCCTCATGAAGAATCACCACCATATCAACACCACTGGCACATACTTGGGCCATACTAATATGCTAGAGTGACATGCCACTTAGGTGCAGTCAGCTATGTTGCCACTATGCATTTATTTACTTTGTTCAGTGGCTGGCAGATTGTCTGCCAGGAAGATCATTTCTCTACCTAATTTTCTGTCCTCTCAGAAATCTTATCCTAATGCAATGATCTTTATTCAATATAGAATAAATTTTCTGCATATGCCCTACATTTATAAGATGGTTTGTGAGAATCACAACATGATTTATTTGCCTGCATTTCTATGAATGGGAGTGTCTTCAAATGCAAGCAGATTATTTGCACCTCTCGCATATTCTCTTTCCTATGAATAGGACTAAAGTATCTAGGACTTCTTTTAGTTTGCTTCTAATTATTTTCTATGTCCACATACTAATTCACCTCAGAGAAATTTGACCATCAATGATACATTCTAGGCCAAAGTAGAAAGACATTTGAATTATCATAATACTGCATTACTTATTTCATAATTCAGAAACAAATTTTAACAAAAATCAAGAATATTTATGTAGTAAAGTAAAACAGAAAATGTGTGGTAATTTTGCATCTTTAATGTATACAATTTATAGAGCAAAAATAATTAGCTTTTACATAGAAGCACATTTCTGAAAATAGAAGGAAAGAAACAAATTGATAGAATAAAGTTGACTTTGAATTTTTAAATATATTATATATTCCTAAGAAATGTCTGAGAAATATATTAATCTTTCTTCTAGACAAGTATTTTGAAAAAGCAAAACATTTCACAATGCAGTGTTATGTTGTTGGGACATTGTTTTTTGTGGTTTTTCTCCTGTTTTTCCTGAGACACTGTGTGTAGAACCTGGAAATTGATTTCCAGACAGAATCAAACACATAGATTTAACTCTATATTCAAGTTTATGTCTTGTAAAGATAGCCAACTTAGATTAAATAAGTCATAAGAACCAAAGCTGTCTCTCAAAATTCAGTTTTAATCCATGTTTTTTTTTTTGTTTTTGATAAAGAAACAAGCCTGTATATTTGTTTACTCTCAATCCTGTCTCCATTTTATTCCCCCTGACATCTTGTTTTTTGTCTTTCTCCACCTTAACTCTACTTTTAATTTTTGCTATCATGTTATATTGCATGTATCTTTTAAAACATGGGTCCACAATTTCTGGGCAGTCCATGGCCTGTTAGGAACTGCGTGGCAGAGCAGGAGGTAAGCCGCAGCGAGCAAGCAAATCTTCTTCTGTATTTGCAGCCTCTCCGCCTCATCTCTACCCAGATCATCAGGCATTTGATTCTCATTGGAGCACTGATCCCTGGTGCCATAAAGGATGGGAACTGCTATTTTAAAATCTTTACAATTTCCTGGAATAAGTCAGAGTAACTATGTAAATAAACTGATACCATGTTTGTTACTTTCCTTTTATAATTAAGAATACTTCTGGGCAAAACTGCCAACAGAACTTTCTTACCAACCCCACCACCCTCCACCAATATTTATAGATGACCTTATGAAGCCATTTATGCTCCCCAACCATGTAGTCAGATGGCCTATTTAGAAGATTAATAACAGATGTTAGAGCAATCGAGTTCTTTTCAATGTTCAAGAGATCCAGTCAAAAACCTAATTAGATGTGGAAATAAGAAAACTAATAGCAACAAGTATGGACCTTAGTGCTTATCATAGGAGGAGACTTGGAAGATGTCAATTTTTTAAAATCTCTCTTTCAAAAGATCTTACTCTCATCTTGATCATGAAACTTATATAGTTTTTTTTGGGGGGGGGGAGGTTACAACTTTCTGAAACTTTCTGAAATGTATTAAGATTTTTTAAATCACATTCTATTTAATCAATTTTTGCAAATGTTCAAGAGCATTTAACAAATACATATTCTCTGTGTAACATATGATAGTTATCTTAAATAAAAAAGCAAAAGAATAATTATCACAAAACTTAACAATTAGTTATGAATAGGAGAAGTGAGTATGTAATATTGGAAGTTCACTTTGGAATTTTCTAAATTACTATTAATGTTTAATTTCTTTACATGAACAGTGGTTACCTGGACATGTGTTTTATTAATATTATTTGAATTGTACCTATGTCATATGAATATTAAAAATATTGTCAATATTTAGTTATATGAGAATATACTCATGATATAAATATAGGTAGGATACAAAAATATTGCTCAAAAGTTACCTTTTCAGTTAGAATTTCCTTGAATTATTTAAAATTGCAACTCTGACACTTTCTATTCCTCACTATGTTTTTTTCCCTACCCTCAGAACATTTATTAACATTTTTAAAAGTTGTCATTTATTTCTTTTTTCTTGTTTGTCTCTCTTTTATAGAACACAAACTGTTTTCATTCTGACAATATCAGAAACATCTAGATGTGTCTGATATTCATTTGATATTAAATTAAATACTTCTTGAATCAAATGTAGGTCACTCAGTGACATTTTCAGTGCAAGGTCACTAAATGGCAGCATCTGTAGGTCTTTTCAGTGGGACTGTTCAATATTTCTTATTCTTCTCGCAATATTCTATTTGGAGGTGTATATACACTTTAGCGTTGGCTTTCTGGGAACATAATGTGGAAGGAATCAGGAGACCAACTGATTGGTGCAGGAATTTCACTTCATCTTCTGGTGTCAGCTGCAACACCCCTCCGTGCATGCTGTCCAAATCTGGATTACTTAGGGTTCATTCCTCTAGAAAATAAATCCTAATCTCCAGAAAAGTAGAATAGCCTCAATGTTTTTATTTTAAAGGACTGTAAATTCTTAAATGAGATTGTTATTCTTTTCCCTGGAACCTGCCTGAAAATTTAGCGGTGAATGTAATGAGTTCAGGACCATATGAGACTGAGGTTTTCCATCCTGCAAGACTATGTCATTTCAGTGGTGCTGTTTTTCAACTGGTGCCAGAGAATTTAAAGCTCTGATAAAATGTACTGGCAGCACACATTCCATGATTTCATCCATGTCCAGTATCAAACAGCATCACTGTGCCAGCCATTTCCTTAATGGTCAATAGGTCGCAGAGTGATTTGCAGACCTCTGGCATCAGAATCACCTGGGAAACTTGCTTAAATGAAGATTTCTGTTTTTCCACCCATCTTCTTTTGAATTAGCATATTAGTTTATAGGGCTTCAGTGATTCTTTTGCATATTACATACTGACCACCACCGGTGACAATAATTTAGTCAGATATCCAAACATGTATTCTAAATTCTAAACTGACCCATACACGTAGTTTTATATGGTCTTTTGATGCTTATAGCAAAACAAATAAAAGGAGGTAAAGAAGAGAACTAAAAGAACCCTTTGCTCCTTCTAAATTTCTAGTTTTGAAAAGAAATCTAATGGTCAGGGTATTGCTCTTGGAGCGAATATTTTAGCAACAGTGGATGCTGATTCTGTACCAATGAAATAAGCATGGGAAATTATGCCCTCACAAGTCTTCCTAACAATTCTCCAGGCTGGTAGACATCACTAATCATAACTTGTTCATTTTGTACCTAAATGGATTCAAATTATATTGATAACATAGCATACCAACACATTTCCTCTAGATAATTCTATTATAAAGATCTAATGTAAGGTAAGAACCTTCATGGTGATTTGCAGATTAATTTTTTTCATTCATTTCCTCCTAACCCTCCCCTTTTTTTCTATTCTTAGTTCCTTAGAGTCAAGAAAGTCTGGCAATGAATGGAGAATAATTTTTTATCACGATTACTGTAGCATAGGATATATTTTTAAAGGAGGATGAAAGAAGAGTAGTAACTTTACTGTAAGTAGGCCTACATGGGTTTAGTCTCATACCAGATATTCTATTCAAGGAAAAAACTACATGGAATACTAAGGAAAAGCTGTTACATGAAAGGCAATGTCCCTTGGAAGCTACATTTTATAGATTATTGGGAAGCCTGCATTTCTGGCACTAAAGTGAAAAAAAAAAGCGTGAAGAGAACAGCAGAACATTGAATGGTATTTTTATAATATCATCACTTGACACTGTTAGCCCCCATGTCCTATTACCCCAGCTCAATACAGTGGAGTACTTCAGCTTTGAGACCCCAGTGTAAATGAAAAAGGAAATAAAGGATCTCTAAAACAAAGAGAATTTCTCCAGCCTGACTATAGGGGAGCTTCATGTTTTGTGGATGCCTACAGTGATAGCAAACCTAAGGATATGCTTTCCAGGGAGCTAACTCTTCTTTCAGGGTAAGTGCAAACAGGTACCACTGAAGAATTGTTTCATTTGCTGCTACTTAATTATGTAAAAATTTGTTCAGAGTTTTGGGAAAGGCATCCACCATTCATTTCCATGTTAAACTTTAATAAAGGCAGCAATGTTGGTAATTCTCAGAACTCTGTGGCTCGTGCACTGCTATCAAAATTGAGGATTAGAGAAACAGCCAATCTAGATCTGGGCACAGCAAAAGTGAAGCAGATTAACTTAAATTCCTTATTACTTAGAAAGAAAAGAGTAGTGTTTTATATGTGAAAAAGAGAATTTACATGAAAAGAGTTTAAATAAATTGTTTGCTGTTAATGTTAAAGAGTGACATTTCTCAAGGAGACTGACTAAAACAAGCATTTTCTATAGTCTTCAAACTCCAGATGAAAATTGCCATAATAAAATTTTAATGAAATGTTTATGCTTATCTGTGGACAAGATACATCTGACTTATTCAGCAAATCTTTTATTTCTAACCTAGTAACAATATCTTAGTGCAATGTGTCTATTGGTACTATAGAACCAGTGACAGATATGCATTCATATACCTATCACCACCAGAGCAAAAATGGGGGAGCCAATGACCAACTCCCCAAAGTAGAGAGTCTTGGATTGAGAATAAGGAGAACTGACATGATTTGCTCTTCCACTACTGAATTGCACAGTTGTAGTCCAGAGTAGTTCACTCATCTATGCATTAAGCAGGTAGACAAGAAAGATCTTAAAATTTCCTCGGGTTTCTGACATGATTTTGTCCATACAATAAAATGAAGTATAAGCATTTCTAAATTTGATTAGTAAGTTAATCATATTGGTTATGTATTAATATGTAACCAAGTACCCCCAAATTTAGGGGCCTAACAGGAAATATCCAGAAAACTTATATTTCTTATCTAATGTAAATTCACACCCATTATGTGGCCCAAGGCTGAATGCATGTTTCTCCCATCTCCAGCTGCCCTTCAGTGATCTTTCCTTCTCCTCTTTTTCTAAACCTTGTGCTAGTCTGGATTTTGGCACAAAATAACCTTGGAACTTTGGACAAATCACTTAACCTCAACGAACTAACTTCCTCGTTTTTAAAGCAATAGAATTTTTGCCCTAACACCTCGCAGACTTATTCTGAGAATTATATTATGCTAATGGGCGTCAAAGACACCCATTCGTGAACTGTGAAGTCCTGGTCAGGAAAAGTTTCAATTTTCTCCCCAAATTGCCAGTAGATGCAGAAGACTTTGCTTCTGATTATAAAAGCAGCATCTACATTATACACAATTTAGAAAATTCTTAAAAATGTTTTTTAATTTGTACATATTTCTGTAACGCATAGGTGAAAAATTAATAATCTGTTAATATTCCAATCGTTTTTACTGTAAACAAACAGTAAAAAGCTAACAAAAATATTTTTATTATGAAGATTTCAATTTTATTGGAAGCATCGGGACAGTGTTATGAACTGTTCCATACCCAGTCCTCAGGTTCAGCAATTACCAGTCTTGTTTCATCTAAACCCGGCACTTTATCCCCAACTATTTTGAAAGTAAACCCCCAGATATGTCATTTTATGCGTTAATATTTCGATACGCATCTCCAAACGATAAGGACTTTTAAAAGACGTAGTCACAATACTACTGACACATAAAAAAATTTTTTTTTCAGTATCATCAAATATCCAGTTAATGTTCAAATTTTCTCTTAGTCTCGTGGCTTTATACGTTTTTATATTCACACGTTTAACTTGACTCCTTTCGGGTCAAGATTTTGGTCCATCCTTCACGCTCCTGGACTTCGCGCTTCCCTTGCCGCTCTTCTCCCTCAACGTTCTGCAGAAAAGTGACCAGTTTCTCCGTGCCCCATCAGAGCTCGAGATCACCGCTGAAGTGCTGTAGACTAGCCTGCGGAACGCAAATCCGGCCTCCCTTGAGAGCTCCGGAGGGATCTCTTTTTCAGTTGCACTGAGGACAGGCTCCGCTGACGCGATTGGCAACGGGCACCGGAAACGTTTGGGAGTGCAGCCCTGGCAAATTTTGCCCCACGAGGCGCGCTCAAGGACCGGGTGCGCGATTGGCTTTACGGCTGGAGGCTATAGTAGTTGTACCGCTTCATCCATGGAACAGGACGCGGAGGGTCGCACGGCCAGCGCGCTATTCGCGGGGTTCCGGGCTTTGGGGCTTTTCAGCAACGACGTTCCACACGTGGTGCGGTTTAGTGCGCTAAAGCGCCGATTCTATGTGACGGCCTGCGTGGGCAAGAGCTTCCACACCTATGATGTGAGTAATATCTTCCTTCGCCCGCTTCCCGGGAACCACCCTCCTGGGAACCACCCTCCCAGGCACCACCCTCCCAGACCCCTAGCTCGGCCCTGGGGCGATTCCAGTCCCCTCTGCCCCCCCCCCCCACACACACACCACTACCACCTTCTAAGAGCTTCGCTTTCTGCCTTTCTCTCTCTTAACCCCTTCTTGCCCTATTTCACCACCATATCACATCCACGTGCCGATTAGTTCCTTGCAGTCCTCTTGGGGGCTAGTTTAGGAGGCAGTCTGGCTAGGGAACAGTACTAGAGAATATTTCAGTTCTTTGGCAATATATTTGTTCAGTAAATATTTATTGAGGTTCCCTTGAAGATGTAAATGTGATTAACATTAAGTCCCTAGCCCCCACGTTCTTAATGAAAAAGAGCTGCAAAGGGATTTTTTTTTTTAATGCAATTGGTGACACAAGCTGGGTTAGGAATTCAGAATAACATATTCAGAGAACCGAAAGGGATGAGATTAATTATGATTTAGGGGACTATCCATGTTGAAAGCGAACTAATTTCCCTAAACTTCCCCTGAGCATTTATTTTCTACCAACGTTGAGGGTCTGGCAGCTATTTCTTTGCAAGATATACATCATGCATCCATAATGCCCTATGTAAACGAGGAAACTAAATCTCAGAAATAATACATTACTTGCCCAAGGCCTTTCTAGTGATGGGCTTTTCTCCTTTTTTTTTTTTTTTTTTTTTGCTAGTGATGGGCTTTTCTCCTTTAATATCTCATCAGTCATTAAAATAATCTTTTATTGCTGTTTGATATATATCTTCTTCAGAAGAATGTATGCACTGTGAAAGCAGGGACCTTTTCTTGATGAGGAGGATGATAATAGCAAGTGTTAATTATGCACTTTTTCTGAAAACCAGGCTGTAGAGTTATATTCCTTGAAGGATTGTGAAAATCAAGTGGGTTATTAGAAGAAGAGCTGGTTGTTAGTAGCCTTTTGAGTTAGTAGAAGAGGAAAGTGAGGGCCATGTCCAAGGTGGAGTTGGTGGTGGTGATAATAGCTAATATTTATTGAGCAATTACTGCAGTCTAACTTTTACACAAATTTTACTCAAGTCATAATAAATCCTATGAAGTAGTTATCTATTTTAATTCTTATTTTATAAATGAGAATTTGAGACACAGGGAGGTCAAATAACTTTCTCAGGGTTACACAACTGGATCAATAACCATAGATTGGGGTCAGCATACTACAGTTTGCAAGCCAGTCCTGCCCACCATTTGTTTTTATATGACCCAAGACATTTTATTTTTTTTTCTATGTTTGTGTTTATTCTAATAGAACATAACCTCCAAGTAAAATTTGCAGAGTAGTAGGATGTAGTATAATCAAATTTTGGCATGGGTTGAAGACATGGGTCTACTCTCATTTAAGAAATATGGGATATTTAATTGTTCCCTAAGGGTACTTTCTGTCTTAGCACTCTTGCATCTCTGGGGTTTGAATTCTAACTTATGCCTCTCTGAGCTCTGTGCTTCTGAAATGAGTGGTTTTGAAATTTTTTAATTATTGGGGAAAATACCAAAAGAAGATTAATATTTCCTAGCATATGAAAATTATATGAAAATTAAATTTATGTATTTATAGATTAGGTTAATTCAAATATAGCCGTGAACATTTGTTTATATATTATATGGCTGCTCTCGTACGTTAGCAGTAGAGTATTTGCAACAAAGACCACATAGCCTGTAAAAATCTAAAATATTTACTATTTAGTCCATTATAGAAAATGTTCCTCTACCCTTTCCATCACCACTTCTGATGAAATAGTTGAAATACAGATTTCTTAATAATGAAAATTAGAGTAAGTAAGTGTTTTTTTGTTTGTTTTTTTAAAGAAGGACAGCATAGCAAACATATGTATGAGGTTATATCTTAATCTTCAAAGTGTTAGATTATTGTAATTGTTTTTGTTAATGAAAATTTATTTAATCATTTTTTTTCTTTTTTTAAACAGGTTCAGAAACTTAGTCTGGTCGCAGTAAGTAAGTATGAACTTTAACCTGAATTTATGCGTGATTAGTATCTTTTTAAATTTTTGACATAAATTTAAGACTTACAGAAAATAAAAAGAATCCAGTGCATATTTCTGAATTCTTACATAACAAGAACAAAAAGTCTACGACAGGATCACGTGTTATATTCAGTTATCATGTCTTTTTAGTTTTTAATGTGGAATAGTTTGTCAGACTTTCTTTGTTTAACAATATTGACATATTTGAAGACTATATAGGCTAGTTCTTTTTTAGAATATCCTGTTATTTGATTTTTAAAAAAATATTACCTAATGATTAGATTCAGGTTATGCACTATGTCAAAAATAACAAAGAAATGATGCTGAATTCTCAGTGAATCATATCAGGAGGCACATGCTGTTGTTTAGTCCTTTTCCTGGCAGTGATAACTTCAATTATTTGGTTAAGGTGACATTTGTCAGAAGGCTCCATTTTAAAGTTCTACACTTAATAAGTATCTTGTGGTAAGATACATTGTGATTAAAAAAATACCCTATTACTCTTCAAAGTTTCCTCCACTGCTTTTATCATTTAGTGATGGTTCTTTCTTGAATTAATTATTAGTATTATGATTACCAAATAGTGATTATATGATTTTATCACTACTTTTACTGTAAGAAAGAGTTTTTTCTTTTCCCACATTTTGATGTTTTTTCCAATGGAAGGAATATTTATTTTTTTGGAAACTAATAGAATAAAGGAATTGCTAGGGCTGAGAGAGTCTAATTTCACCATCAAATATGATATTTGTAAGAGAAACAGAAGAGAACTGTGAGGAATTCAGTGTATATGTCTGATAAACTTACATTTTTAAAAAAATTATAGAAGGCAGAAGAAGGACAGTGTAACCTAAATTGAATACAGAAATGAATAATAAACTATAAAAATATTATTTTGGAAAGAAAATCCGAAAGGGTGATATGCAGTATGAAAAATACTTAAAACAAGCTTCTATCTTCTAATCTTCCTGCCCTCAAAACATAAAAACAGAACAAACAAGCAAACAAAAAACAAGCCAGTATGACCAAGATAGGAAAGAAGACTCAAAAAGTCATATCACATGAGAAATGGTTAGAGGTTATAGTTATATTTACCTTGGAGAAGACTGGGTGGAAATCATATTGTTCATTTTAAGAGTCAGCAAAGAATATCATATGGGGTTTTCTTCGGGATACTCTATAGTATAGAGTTAGATGGCGTTGTAGGTTTTGATTTACATATAAAATTTTCCTGGGGTTATTTGTGAACTTGTTGTTTGTGAAAGCATTCACATTCAGAGTGGATGACCACTATCTGCCAGAGTTTTATGTATTAAGTGAAGATTTTTTTCAAATAACCTCAAAATGCTTTTCATTCCTTTAGAATCATATTTTTATGTCAGCAATTACTAGACATTAATCTGATAGTTAATATTAGATGTCTAAAATGAAGTAAAAAATCTATACTCTAATTCTCAGCTTTCATTATATATAATTTTAACCATCAAAAATGTTATACATATATTTGAGGTCTCTATTCCAAAATCTTAAAAATTCTTATTTTTTTTATATATACATTTTTTTCTTAGGTAACTCTCTTCCACAGGATATCTGCTGTATGGCAGCTGATGGGAAGCTAGTCTTTGCTGCTTATGGGAATGTTTTTGCTGCATTTGCCCGTAATAAAGAGGTTTGTATCACTGAACTGTTTGAATTTGTTTGTCTTTTGCAATTAGTAGTTAGTTGTCATGACAACGGAGGTAGTGGAGGTGACTTTCATGTTGCCATTCTTCATCAGGGATACTCTGGACATGGAATTTTTTTTTTTTTAATGTATATTCAGTTTTCTGGAGGAAGATAAAATTGATTTCATCAGATTCTCAGTTAAAACTGGTGCTTTAGTACCATTTTCTTTCTCAAGGATTAATGTCAGAATTATGTGGGCAGCTTCTTCAAAATATTCACACCCAGTCGGGTACCATCTATGGAGCTTTCTACTTTGTATATTTGCTTTGGATAGAATTTGTTATGTATATTTTGAAAATACGTTCTTAGGAGAATCATATTTGCACTACTTACTGCTTTATGTCAGTTGACTTTTTTATTATGAACAACCTAGCCCATGACTCTTTTTTCTAAGAACCAAGTACTTGTTCCCTATATAGAGAAATCTAGATTCTCTGTTTTCTCCACCGCTAAGGAAGAATCTTCTCTTATCTTAAATACCAATGTACTTCTAAGTTTTTTCTGGGACAACTAATGGGACAACTAACTTGGTGACCTGGCTTTAGTTGTCCAGAATGAAAGGGAAAGTGGCAGTGGAAATGCCTAGATAGCCACATAGTAGAATCAGTGTATTTGTCAAGGTTTGACTTGGACTGATATTTGTTCCTAAAGTCTTTGTCATCACTGTCTGTGGCAGAGGATAGCAACGACCTGTGGAGTTCCTTAGTGGGAGTAGTTTGGATTTTTATAGTCAGGAAAATGTGTGGGTTGTTTTTTTGTTTGTTTGTTTGTTTGTTTGTTTGTTTTCAAAATATTGCAGTTTGTAGTTTTTCCTGGGAGATAGAAAGAGAATATAGGTGTGGGAAGGCATCAGAGACTGTCAGTTGTAAGAAGCTGTTACCACGCTAGGGCCAAAGGACAAGGAGAAGAAATAAGAGTTACTGGAGCCTAGTGAGAACTGAAACTATGGGGAAAGGGGCAATAGTTATTGAGAAAAGTAATACTTCTTTCCTAAAACAGAAAGCTATAGGGAAGAAGTACCCTATATTTCCCTCCCTTCATCTCATCTGGAAGCCAGCTGGTGATGGAGTCTATAGAGGTCAGCCTTCTAGAACATACCACTTTTCTAGGTGCATGGAGTTGTACTGGCTGAATTGAGTTAGGGACTGCACTGTATGTGCCTCCTCTCTAAGCTCGGTTGGATGGCTGAGTCTCTGAGGTCCATCTCTGTGTTCCTAATCCATGCTTGCTTATTATTGGACTGGGTGGGGGAGAAGGTGATAATGTCTGGTTCCTTGCTATTTGTTAATCTAACCTTGGATAATCAAGTTGGATGACATTTCTTAACATGAGCATCTAAAGGATTAGCATTTATTTCTTTTGGTTAATACGAATAATATTACATGATAAATGAGTAATATGAAATTGTTTTGAACTTTGACATTGTAGGTAGTACATACCTTTAAGGGTCATAAGGCAGAAATCCATCTTTTGCAACCCTTTGGAGATCACGTTATCTCTGTTGATACTGACAGCATTCTTATTATTTGGCACATATATTCAGAAGGTAAGCATTAACCAATTTACTGCTTTATCTTGGGATAGTATGTTTGTGGTTAAAATTAAAAACCTGTATGAACATAACTTCTGTATACCAGAGGTTTCACATATAAGCAGTAAAACAATTTTAAGAAAGAATCATTAACATGTATGAAGAAAAATGTTCTAAGTAAAAAAATGAATAAACTGTTTTAGTCAGCTATTGAGCTATTTATAACCTGTTTAGTTTATCTCAACTAATACATTTTCCATTACAGTTCTCCAAGTTTAGTGAACGTGTTATATTATTTTCTCCGTGGAGTGGATTTTGGTATATGTTTATACCTGTTGATTCCTGGTTTGTGTTTTCAGTTTTCAGTAAAGAAGATTATAATAGTAAAGATTATAATAGATCTGTAATCTGAAGGAAAATATACATCCATTTTCTAAGGATGAGTCAGTGTCCTTTAACAGTAATATACAGTGACACTGAACTGTATTTAGGGGACTATGTTATCTAGGAATTTATCCTTAGTTTCCTCAGTAAAAGATTGGGTCTATCATGAATTAAAGATTTTAAGTTTGTTAATCCGTTTACATTTTTATCTTACATTACCTCTTGATGAATTCATTGTTTGATGCAGTATGTTTCCTTCTAGTAGAAATTCTAGAAGTTGCTCTCCTGGGGGTTACTCATGTTATTGGTCTAATTATTAGCCTTATTCTTAATAATAATTCTTATTAATTATTCTTTTTGTTCTTATTCTTCATATTATTATTCTTTGCTTTGTCTTTTCTCAAGTAGAGGGAACAGAATTCCAAAAGTAGTCCCTGCGCAGATAGATGTTAAAAGTCTTTTTATAAAGTTAGAGAATCTGAATCTTAGAGTTTAGTAGGCTTTCTACTGATACTGATGCCCAGCTTTTTGTTGTTACAGCAACACATTGAACTAGTGTTTTAGGGAGCTGTTTGTAATGATTTTAAGTAAAACTGCTAATTACAAATGATGAAAGGCTCTTTTAAAATAATATTTAAAGTAGACTTTGTATAATTTTCATCTATGTCTATGCTTCTTAAACTGGGATACACATTACCCCTGGGAGTGTGCAGCAGTGTGCCGATATGTGAAAGTAAAGATTAAATGAAATGTACCTTCTTTGATATTCAGATTTATTGGAAAACAGTGAAAAATTGTTTTTTATCATGGATGAACTGTATGTGAAGTGCATAGGATTTTAAGCATATATAAGATTTCAAAAAATGTTTTGATCTTGTAGTAGGCTATGCCATTTTCCACTCCACAGGGCTATAAGTTCTTTTCATCTCCTCTATTAGACGTTCTATGGAAATGTGTGAGAAGTCACTTAGTTTCATTAAAGTTTGCCTCTTACTTTTTACATATTTGAGTGGCCCATTAGGCTTTCTAGATATTTGGCCCTTCACTCTTTGGAAGAGCTCAGAGCAAGCACTTAATTTGGAATATTTTCTCTGCCTCTTGATATAATTACAGTGATATTACAGCCAATCCCTAGTGTCATTTTTTTAAGTTATTATTTTTTCATTCCTGTAAATCAATTCAGCAGTGAGTGAAATTTTAAATAGTATTGATATTAGAACTTTTAGAAAATTTTGACAGTCTAAATTACATTTACAAGTTGTCCCTCATCATATTTTTTTAATTCTCAAGGAAAGTTTATAGGCTAGTAAGTAAGTTTACCACATAAATCTTTGATATGGTAGATTTTAAATGCTAAATAAATGGGTATATTAAAATTTAATATAAAAATATAATAATATTTTTAAATATTTTATAAAAAATAATTATATATTTTTGTAACTTTTACTTTTGTAGAAGAATACCTGCAACTGACTTTCGATAAATCAGTATTTAAAATTTCAGCAATATTGCATCCTAGTACCTACTTGAATAAAATACTTCTTGGCAGTGAACAAGGAAGCCTTCAGTTGTGGAATGTAAAGTCCAAGTAAGCACTTTAGAACATTGCATGGGTGTCTGCTACCTTATCCTCATCTATTACTCCCTAATGCGTACTTAAGTCTCTCAGTTCTCCCTGCCTTTATGTTTACTTGGAAGACTTTCAATAAATAAACATGTTTTTGGAGTGGTTACTCAGCTTCACAAATGCCCATTGAAATGTATATATTAAAGGCCCTAGTCACTGTAGGCAATCCATGTAACTGTAGAGAAGGCTCTCAAAGTAACATCAGAAAATAATTATGAGATTGTCATTGGGCATATTCTAGTTTTCAGTAAACCGAAAAGGTAGGAGAAAGCAAGGAAAATCAGTTTTAATTTAGTGCTAGCATCTAGGAATCATTTTTCAGGATAACAGTACTTTGATCATCAACCACAAACATGATAGACATCTATTATAATATCATTAGTGTAACTGGAAGGCTAAATGTTTTTAGAATAACTACCTGTTATTTGAACATTTATCCATAGACATAAGTGGCAGCTAAGGCTTCTTATTGTATAACATTAAGAATACAAGCAAAAGTATTTGGCCATCCAAATTGTCCTTTCCACATGTCTTATAAATTTAAGAGAGAAGATAAGATTATCAAAAGTTTAATGTTAATCCTGGATTTTAGTTTTATCAGTGTTTCTGTTCAATATAACATATATTATTGACTATCTCCTGTGCTAGGCTCAGGGATAATGACTGAGATATTGTCTCTGCCCCTAGGGTTACCTCTTTAGGCTCTTTCTGTGACGTTTACACTCTTTATTGTACATTAAATATCTTGTGGATAATCATTGAGTGAACTAATCTGTGCCCACTCACAGAATTTAATATATGATTTAGTATTTTATTATCATTGTAACAATTTTAGAAATCTCTGTTTGTTCCATGGACCTATTTGTCATTCCTGGTTTGATTCCAGAATTTAGTGGTATCACTATCATATGTTATATAACATATGAGTAGTATTTTAATTATAATATATTCCCTTTTGTGATAAGTTTCTAGAAACATTGAAAAATGAGATCTGCTTATATGCTAATATTGTTTTGTATTGTAGTCTATACTATAAAATGATTTTTACTCATGTATTTTTTTTCTCTATAATTTCTTAAAGAGGTGGCATAGTATATGTAGTGGTTATTAGCAGCTCAGAATAGGAGTTATTCTTTCTGGGCTCTATCAGTTATTAGTCATGTGACCTTAGCTTAATTATTTCACGTTTTTAAGTTTCTTAGTTTCTTTATCTGGAAAGTGATTAATTATTTTGAAATAGAATTATTTTGAGTATTAAATAAGTTAATATATATTTAGAATAGTATGGAACAGAATTAAAGAATTTAGTAAATATTACCTGTTACTATTTAACTTTTTAATATGTAGTTGATTTTGTTTTCCTTCAAAATGTATCTTTTAACTATTTTTCTTCTTGTAGTAAACTTCTGTATACATTTCCAGGATGGAAAGTTGGAGTGACAGCTCTTCAGCAGGTAGTATTTTTCTTTTAAGTATGTCAAAGAGGAAATTAAGTTAGTGGTAGAATCTTTCAGTTTCAGGGGTCAATCATATTTCTACATTTAAAGACAAAATAATACATAGACTAGTTTATCTTTGTAAATCTTCCCCTTAAAAATAATGTTTTAGGAATTTATTTGAAAATAAGTAATAAAACCTTTGCCTATAATCTTTGTGAAAATTGTTTTGCCTGGAAATAGGCTCTTAACCTGTGGTTTCTGTGGAATGATGTTTACCAGTCATTTTGCAAGCATGAATCCAGTGCCTTCTGCAGAGTGGAGATGAGTTGTTCAGTGAGGCAAGGGAGATTGTAGGTCATACAGAGGTCAGGATTGTTGAGATTTATAGCTTGAAATAATTGGAGCCTAAATTCTGATATTTCACTAAATGGTGGACTTTTCCAGAAATAACCACTTTTTGTTATATGAGTCTGGAGAACCTGTATGAATGAATGACAGTATGGAGAAAATCTTACACGTATAATGGACACACTCACAGCCAGTGTACTTTTGTCTTTCTCAATAACCATTGCTTATACCTGCCCAGTTTATATACATTTGTTCATCCTTTCTCATTACCATCAACCTTACTCTGCTTTAGCCTACCCAGAAGATAGGACCCAAAGGTATCAGATGATTAGGGCCCTTGAGAGCAAGAGATACTTGTTTTAGTATCCACAGCTTCAACATAGGGTCTTATGCATGGTAATTATATCATGGCCATTTAATAAAATGCTTAGCCTAATTCCATTTTACAATGGTATTGGACATTGATTTTCTGTAAATAGAGGAATTTATTATAGAGCCTATACTTAGGACTTTTGTATAAAATGAAGATTATAATTTGGGGCTGTTAGATCTGAAACAGACTAATTGTAAAATTTTTTCCTTTTTTTAATAGATTTTTTCTTTTTTCCTTGAGTAAACAGTTCTTCACTTTTTTTGTAGTTGGCTTTTTATGTTGCCATGCACATGGCAAGCCATTATATGCTTTCTAAGAGTTGTTTATCTTTTTTGTTTCCATATGGTGAATAATCTGTAATGATTTCACCCATGAGTTTCCTTTGCTATTACAGCTGTTTTCTTACCACATTGGCTGTGTTTTGGGAGTAGGGAGGTGATGGTGACAACCAGATTTAAAGCTGGGAAGTAACTTGGAAAAATCATTCCTAGATACTTCCAAGTAAATAGCAATTAAATTATGCCAGAATACTTGTTGATTTTTTTGCCACCTTCAGGAAGATAATTCATAATTTCTTTTGCTAACACAATTAAATATCATCAGGATTATTAAAGCTATTTGAGAAGATTTAAAAAGTCGAATAATTTAATTTTCAGGCACCAGCTGTGGATGTTATTGCTGTTGGTCTTATGTCTGGTCAGATTATCATTCACAACATTAAGTTTGATGAAACATTAATGAAGTTTCGTCAAGACTGGGGCCCTATTACTTCAATTTCATTTCGTACAGGTAAGTCTTAATTATTGATAAGAGTTAATTAACACTTAAAATGCATTACTTTAAAGGTCATAGAAATTTTCTTAAGAGATGTTTTCTTGTAATTTAACCTAATTGAAATGAACAAAATACTGTAGTATGAAGAACCAAAGAAATAGGGATAGATTCTTAATGTATAGTCTATTCTAACTTTGTATTTATGGATTAAAAGGATGGAGCAGAGAATTGTTTAGTTACTCTATGCTGCATGTTTTTGCTCATGTATTTTATTTTAATAATAGATGGTCATCCAATAATGGCAGCTGGAAGCCCTTGTGGTCATATTGGACTCTGGGATCTTGAAGACAAAAAATTAATCAATCAAATGAGAAATGCACATTCTACAGCAATCGCTGGACTGACATTTCTCCACAGAGAACCACTTCTTGTCACAAACGGTGCTGACAATGCTCTCAGGGTATTATGATTATTGTTATCATCTTTCTGTCTCATCTGTCCTACCCTTTGGGTTATTACAAGCCTGCTTTAATGTATCATTTTGGAACTTCGAAGATAGAAGGAATGTGGGATAAGATAACTGGTACAGTTGAAACAAAAATCACAGGAGGTTACATTACATTATTTCGGTGAAGTGAGACAGAGCTGCAGTTTTCAAGCACTTCCCAGTGCCAGTCAATTTATGTTAAAGGTGATTTGACTGCTTTCAGACCAATTTATGCATTGTGGAAGAACCTTGCCTTTTTATATCTTGGCAGATATGGATATTTGATGGTCCCACAGGTGAAGGCCGGCTTTTGAGATTCAGAATGGGACACAGTGCTCCTCTTACCAAAATTAAATATTATGGACAAAATGGACAACAAATTCTTAGTGCAAGTGAGTTTCTCCTTCATTCTATTAGTTTATTTCAGCAAGTATTGAGAACAAGGTGCTTAATATTTAATAAGTTTGATGTTTGCACATTTTTAGATTCAAATGTCTTTTTGAGTGACTTGGAAATCTGGATAAAATGAGGCGAAGGAAACAGGCAATTCATTTTGAATACTTCAGGAAGCACTATAGATGATATCTTTATTTGGAGTGTCATTCTATTTACTAATAATCCTTAGATACAGAATGGTCAGGTTCTGAAAATGTAGCCCTTGCCTATTCTAATGATACGCTGAGAATTATTAGTACCTCATTCTTTGTTCTTAATAAACAATTCTGTACACAATTGAATACTGTAATGAAGACTGTAGTTGCAATATGGCTCTTCTTTTAAAGTGTCCCAAACAGTAACTTCAAGCTTTTTACAGCATCTAGTTTAAAGATCTGATGCAGGTGGTACATTGTTCTGATGAAGCCTGATTAGGCATTTTCTATATATATCAACAGGTCAAGATGGAACTCTTCAGTCATTTTCCACGATACATGAAAAATTTAACAAGAGCTTGGGACATGGTAGGTTATTTGCAAGATGAAAAAATGCTGCTGGTTACAAAAATATTTCAAGATTCTGTGAGACAACATGGAGGTTTCATTGATAAATTTCCTTCTTTCTTGGATGAAATAAAAAACGCTTGTATGGAAAGGTAGTAAGATTACCAAGATAATATTGCTCTAGAAGTGGTTGAGGTGCTGCTATGAGGTTATTGGAAAGAGTTGACATCTAGGTTGGTAAAAATAAACTCCTGCCACCCAGAAGACATTGAAGGTTTAACTTAACATATTTTGAGTGCAGAATTTTAAAGATGGAGGGAACTTAGTTAGAGAAAGCATCAAAGTAAGCAGTGTCCCATCTTTTTGTAAAAAGGGCACATTTTTTTCTCTATCACTTTCCATAGTTTTCAACATTTGAAATGTTTTGTTTACTAAAAAAGTGTTTTTCAGTTTTATTCACAATTACTTTTAAAGCTAATGACCTGGCTACTAATGCAGATATATACTTCCAGATGAATTTCAGGATTATTTTTAAATCAGTATCCAGAATAATTTCTCTTAGGATTAAGTCAGAGAAATTTGATATCTTTAAGAATTTTCGCATCTAGGAATACGCTATATCCTCATTCA
The DNA here is from genome assembly GCA_004027375.1 of Macroglossus sobrinus. NCBI lineage: Eukaryota > Metazoa > Chordata > Mammalia > Chiroptera > Pteropodidae > Macroglossus > Macroglossus sobrinus. The sequence continues at coordinate 46,054 of PVKZ01003124.1, forward strand.
AGTTGTCTTTTAATTTACTCAGTGAAGTTATTTTTAGTTTTCCTCCTGTAGATCCTACATATTTAAGATTATTCAGTAGTATTTTACATATTTTGGTATAATTTTCTAAAGTAAATGTTGCTGCATTGTAGGGAACTTACTGATTTGTTTTGTATTGTTCTGTATCTGATCTAATGAAACTATTATTTTAATAATTATTTGACTGTTTCTTTTGATTGACATCACTGTATGAATATCATATCATCTGCAAAAACAGGATATTTTTATCTTCAGTTATTTATATCTCATAGTTTATTTTCTAATTATATAGGCTGAACTTCACAAACGGTTAGCAGTAGTGGTAATAACATCATCTTTCTTTTGCTCTTGACTTAAATGGGAATATCTTGAACTTTACACTTATGTGACAGTGAATAAATTTTCTTTTATGTACATGTTCATTAAGAGTATTCATAGCTATGTTCTCCTCTCCCCCAACCTCAGGACTAATAAATAGAAAGAGAGTCAAACGTAAAGGACTTCAGAATGCCATGTCAGTGAGACTTCCACCCATCACAAAGTTTGCAGCTGGTAAATAACTTCATACTGCGTTTTGAGAAGTTATGCTGTGTCATTTATTTCTAACTATGTATTTCTTTATTTTCTCCATTTTTATAACTATTTTTACAAATATTGAGCTTCTAGTAGTTAACCCCAAGTGCATGTTAATCTTTTGTGAAAATTAAAAATGAATTATTTATAATTTGAACTTGTTATCTATTAATTTCAGGCTTTGCTCTTCTCTGTAAGAAATACTAATAAACTATTTGATATTTCATTCTATAGCACTTCTGTTTATTGTCATATGCAATATAATTAAAGTCACTAATGTTAAAAAGCAAGAACTGAGAACATTGAGTTCTGACTAATAAAGATCTAAATATGTTGAGGTCTTAGTATATATCATGTCATTTGAGCAGTGTTTCATTCAACGAAGTGATTTAAGAAGAACATAAGTGATGGGATTGTTGAATGAAAACTGTCATAGAAATAACACCATAGAAATACACCATTTTTATACTTCAAGGTGGTTATAACAACCTGATGACATTTTTTTTTTTTTACTTTAACCACCTTACTGTCTGTTTTTTATCTTAGAGCCTGAGTGGTCTTTTTAAAACATGTAAAGCATATTACTTATAGTCTTAAAAATCTTTCAGTGGCCCCTTATTACCTTCAGGGTGGACTCTCCTCTCCTTAACGTAGCTTTCAAGACACTTTATAACGTTGCCCCAGTTGCCCCCTTCTCATGAAAATGCTTCACTTACTTGCTATGCTTAATTTTGTAATTTTGTTCAAGTCACTCTAGGGCCATGTGTACCCCACCCCCTCGTTGATTACTACTGTTTTACTCTTCTTTCAGGAAGCCATTTATTACTCTCCACAAATTTCTTAGCAAATTCTTCCTGAGTGCTCTTATAAAACACTATCATACTTTATCATAATTTCTTATTAGAATCTCGTTTGATTGGAAGCTCATTGCTATCAGGAATTACTTGTTTATAATTGTGTCCTTAGTGCTTGATGATTACATGGAATATTAGATGCTTAATAAATAATAGGTAAATGAATTAATGAGAGAATGAAAAATTCGACATATGACTTTAATTATGTTTTAGAGGAAGCTCGTGAGAGTGACTGGGATGGTATCATTGCCTGCCATCAAGGTAAACTATCCTGTTCAACTTGGAACTATCAGAGATCTACAATAGGCACTTACTTTCTCAAGCCAAAAGAGCTGAAGAAAGATGATATAACTGCAACAGTAAGTGAGCTTATGTATAAGAGCATTTTCTCCCTTGAAATTGTTCTGTGGTAATCTCATCATACTGATGTTTATTAATAATAATATTGGTTGAAAGCACATAGTTTAAAATTTTGAAATATTGTTAAGTTTTCCTTTGTGCAGGTAATTATTTGAATTAAGCTTTGCTTAATCAGATGTATATTGGTTATTTCAATTTTCTAATTAATATAGAATTACTTAGAACACCTTTTGAAGATAATTTCAGTATTTATCAGTGTACTTTCTCACTTGAATTATGTTGAGCATACAGTACTATAGTCGATGAATGTGAATTTGAAGGATTCTTCCTTTTTTTCCTTCCTTCCTTCCTTGATTGTTTGCTACAGGAATAAGACTTAGCTAAATATTTAATGAGTTATAGATGTAGTATTAGTTCTTTTTTCTCATTTTTTTTAATATTTGTCTTTTGTGAAAAGTGCCTTTTAGAGAAATTCTGATTGAATTCTTTCTAAGCCTTTTTTAAATGTAGCTTTTAAATGCCAGTGTTTACTTATAAGATCTTACTCATCTTTCGAAATTTTATTTTCGTTTTCTTTTGTTAATATTTAAGTTTCTTTGTATTAGGTTCAGGTTTTAAGATACAAAGAAAGATTTCAAATTTGGTTTGCAGAAGTGTCGCCTTGCTTTTTCTTAAAGTTTTATTGAGATATAATTCACTCATTTAAAGTGTACAATTCAATGGTTTTTAGTATATTCAAAGAATTAATTATACAGTCATCACCAAAATCTTACCAATCTAATTTTAGACCATTCTCTTCACTCCAAAAAGAAACGCTGTACCTATGAGCAGCTATCCCTATTCTCTCACTTTCTCCTCTCCCTAGCCTAGGCAACCATTATGAAGATAATGGTTGAAGTATTAATACTTCATATCTTTTATTTTGAATAATATTCCATTTGTATATAAATCACATTTTGGTTAGCCGTTGATTAGTTGATGGACATTTGTATTGTTTCTGCTTTTTGACTATTATAAACAATGCTACTGTGAACATTAGGGCACAGTATGGACATGTTTTTGTTTCTCTGCATCTATACCTAGGAGTGGAATTGTTAGGTCATACATAACTTTATGTTTAACATTTTTGAGGAACTGCCGACTGTTTTCCAAAGTGGCTGTACCATTTTACATTCCCACCATGAATACATGAGAGTTCCAGTTTCTGTATATCCAAGCCAGTACCTGTGATCTTCTGGGGTTTTTTTTGTTTAATGTTCAACTTTGTATTGTTATATAGTAGCAACAAACAATTATAAAATGAAATATATGAAAATGCATAATTTACAATAACAAAAAAATCATCTGATGCCATATTGTGAGCAATTTCCTCTGTTCCTTGAGCTACATTTTCTCCTACATTTGTAATCTATTTTTGCATCTTCTCTCTCTCTCTCTCTCTCTCTCTCTCTCTCTCTCTCTGTCTGTGTGTGTATGTCTCTCTCTCTCTGGCTCTCTATCTCTCTATCTCTCTCTCGGCTCTTCTCTCTCCTTTCCTCCTCCAGTTGGGATCTTCTGTTTTTTTTTTTTATTATTGCCATTATAGTGTGTATGAAGTGGTAATCTCATCGTAGTTTTGATTTGTATCAATGACTTGATGAGCATCTTTTTATGTGCTTATTGGTTGTTTTTTTATCTTCCTTGGAGAAATGTTTATCTAACTCCTTATTTATTTAGTGGGATTATTTTTTTATTAGTGAGTCATAATAGCTTTTTGTATAATCTAAATACAAGTTCCTTATCAGAAATGTGATTTGCATATATTTTCTTCCATTCTGTGTACCATCATTTCCTTTTCTTGTTGATATCATTTTCTGCCAAATAGTTTTTAATTTTTATGAAATCTAACTTTTTTTTTTAACTGCTTATGGTTTTGAAAAATCACTGCTTAACCCAAGGCCAAGATTTACTCTTGTGTTTTTTTCTAACAAGTTCATAGTTTTAGCTCTTAAGTTTTGGTCTATAATCCTTTCTGAACTAGTTTTTGTGTATGGTGTGATATAGGGATCCAAAGTTCATTCTTTTGCATTTGATATATAGCTGTTCATCATCATTTGTTGAAAAGATTATTTTTTTCCTCATCAAATGGTCATGGCATGCTTGCCAAAAATCATTGACATAATACAAAGGTTTATTTCTGGACTCTCAGTTCTCTTTTATTTTTCTATGTGTCTGTCTTTATGCTAGTATCACAGTGTCTTTATTATGGTACCTTTTACTTTTGTAGTAAGGTTTGAATTCAAGAAGATTTTTTTTTCTTTTTCCAAAATTGTTTAGGCTATTCTGGTTCCTTGTATTTCCTTATTAATTTTAGGATCAGTTTGTCAATTTCTGCAAAAGGAGGCAGCTAGAATTTTGAAAATGCTTATTAAAGTGTAACTTTACATTTTATTCTGTTTTGTACAGATTTCTTTGTAATTATGTATGTTCTATTCTCTAGTTCAAAAATCCAGTTTTAAACTTTTATACTATTTTTCTAAACCATAGAGATTTTATCTTGAGCATCTTAAGTTTACCTGCACAGTTTTGAGTAGCTGTAGTAGTGGCAATAGTAGTAATGATAATTACTACTGTTTTTTGTATGCTTACTATGTTCCAGGCTTTCTGTCTAGCACATAATATTTTATCCTCACAGTAATCTTACAATATGGTTTATTGTTAGCCTCTTTTTATAGGTGATAAAACTGAGATTTAATGTAATGAGTAATATGCCTGAGGTCAGTAAAGCTGGTTAATGGCAGAGCTGGGATTTGAACCAGAACCATTCAATTTAAGATCTATTTCTTAATTCACAGCCTATAGTGATCACTCATAGATATTTAGTATACGTATATACAGTGGTACTTAACTGGTGCTGAGTCATTTGTCTGGCAAGCTCAACTACCTAGAACAAAGCCAGTGACTAGTAAATAATAAACAAAAGTCTTTATCAGAGAGCCCATACACCAAAGTACAATTTGTTATTCAATGGTAACGCCTTCAGCTTATTCATTTTTGCTTCGCCTGTGCTATCTTTGATAAGAGATTAGAGTGAATAAATTAGAAAAGGAGATTGGCAGAAGCAGGCACATTAATCAATCTTATTAAAATAAATACAAGTTACAAAAAGTATAGCAAGGCCATTGGGAACCCTTATTATTTATAGGTTATAGCCTAGAAGCTCCATTGGTTCCTGATAGCATAACTATACAACATAGCATAAACATTTATAAGTTATTCAAAATAGGTAAGGTTATGTTTATGTTCTGTTTCGAAGATAGAATGCTTTTTAAGATTAGTCCATAATTTCTTATCTAAAATTTTTTTTGAGGAAAAAGCTGTAATAATTTCCTAGAAAAATATATATAAGTGGAACATACTTATGTGAATGCTATGTAAATATGTCTTAACTCAGGTGGTGGTGTATCAATTTTATGCTGCTTTGCAGTTAAATATCCTCTATTAAATATTTTCTTTTATATCTTAGAAGTTATCAGTTTCTTTAGGTATTAATTCAATAGTGGTTTGAATTTTCTCTTGGGTGGATGACATCTGACTGACACAGTGGTAATCAGGGATACCTCTGGCCATGACCCAATACATACCTAGTCTCATGTTTTTTACGTAGGAAAAAAGCCATCTCATTAATACAATGTTTACACTCTAAGTATTAAATTATGAGTTTATTTTACAGAAACTGTTTATAAACTAAATGTTTTCCATGTAATATTTTATGGGTTTCCTTTCTAATATGACATAATTAAAATATTTTGGGCTTTTTCATTGGACAGTCTGTGTTTTCAGTTTTATATCAGCTGTAGAAACAATTCAAAAGTAAAATAATTAGGCAGTGGAATGCTTTGATTTTAGCACCATTCTGAATAAATTAAAAATCAAAGGCCTGACTGTGTAAATTTCAATTGAGTTAACTTTATTTATGTTTTATTGTCTCAGATAATAATTTCTTCATTCCTCTTAGAATCAAGCAGATATTTCTTATATACTCAAATTTAAGAAAATTGATGAAGCAGTTCATTGATTGTGCTTTTTTTAAAAATAAGATAATTAGTAAATAAAAAATACTTTGGAAACTATAAAGTACAATAAAAATGTTAGTTATTTTATAATTTCATTTAAAAAAATTTTTTTTTCTAAGGCAGTGGATATAACTTCTTGTGGAAACTTTGCTATAATTGGTCTCTCATCAGGAACTGTAGATGTATATAACATGCAGTCTGGTATACATCGAGGAAGTTTTGGCAAGGATCAAGGTATTGAATTTTTTCTCTTATTCGTAAAAAAACAATATAGATAGATACAAGGTTAATAACTGTCACTGGCATTTATTAAATTCTTGAGCTCTAGCCATTTTGCAAAAGTTGTAGATGCGTTATCAACTATATATGACAGATACTGCCGTTACACTTATTATAAACAGCATGTTGAAATACTCAGAATGAAGTCATGGATATGTTAGGGTAAAGTGGTCATTATATAAATTAAAATTCGTGCTTTAAGCAGGAAATCATGACTAGTTTTTGAAGTCTTTGTGTCATTAACCTGTTATGGCATTAACCTGTTAGACTTTGTTTTTATTCAAGCAGTATAATCTCCCTTCTCCCTAAAATCCAGATAAATATCAAGATTTTAGGAAAGGTAAATAGTGGGAACTTAGATATTTAAATGAAGGAATCACTCTGTGTAATATTCAGAGAAGCAATATCAATTATTTTTTTTTTCTTTTAACATATGTTTTAAAGCTCATAAAGGGTCTGTTAGAGGTGTTGCAGTGGATGGATTAAACCAGTTGACAGTTACAACTGGTAGTGAAGGATTACTCAAGTTCTGGAACTTTAAAAACAAAATTTTAATTTATTCTATGAGCCTCAGTTCAACTCCAAATATGATGCTGCTACATAGAGACAGGTAAAGTTTTTTTTTTTAATGATAATGAATTTTCTTCTTAATGTATTTGGTAAAAGTTCTTAAGTATACAATTTATCAAGTGGGGAAAAATCAGACTTTTAATATAAAGGAACAGAATTTGGTTTAATTTCCCAAAAGGTATTACTTGATTTAAAAAAATTAAAGTGACTGTAAGATTTTTATTCAAGGTTTTGTTTGTTTGTTTATTAAAACTTGTACATTTATCTTGTTAGTGGCATTCTGGGACTCGCCTTGGATGATTTTTCCATTAGTGTTCTGGACATAGAAACCAGGAAGGTTGTCAGAGAGTTTTCGGGACACCAAGGCCAAATAAATGACATGGTAAAACAAATTTTAGATGTTTAAAATAAAACTTGAGTGTTTTCTACTTCTGTTTAGGTTAAAAATGCTTAAATAATGTACACTGTTGTCCTTTAATAGCATTAAACTACTCATCATATGTGGAAATGTTTAAAATAAATAATTTGGAGACTAATTTTCGAAGAGAATTTTAAAGAAAATGTAGAATTATTATTATTTTTTTAAGGCATGGCAAGCCTTGGTTGACCTCACAGATTGCAAGGACCTTGTCAGCTTACAATCCCTTATTTTTTATTTTTTACTTCTACAGCATTTGGTCTTCCTATGTGGTCTCCCATCCAAGTACTAACCAGGTCCAACCCTGCTTAGCTTCCAAGATCAGATGGGATCGGGCTTGTTCAGGGTGGTATGGCCATAGACAAGAAAGTGCAGAATTAAAAGAAGTTTCATGTTTCTCAGGAAAGTTAATACTGTCAGATTAAAATGTAAATTTTAGAGTTTATCTTCTTTTAACCTCTAAACAAGGCCAAAATATACTTTGGGGAATGAATGATTAATTGAAAATACATCATTTTGACCTACCACTAACCTAAGCTAAGAGAATTCATTTCTCTATTTCTACATGCATAATGAATTACTACTAGGACACTTAGACTATCTGGTACCTGGTTTATTCTAGTTTCATGTTATTCTAAAGTTTATATATATCTTAACTCCAAAATTGTTAATTAATAATGTGTTTTAGCTTTCCATTATTTTTTTTAGTGGGATATATGATATAGTAAAAAGTGCTCTAGTTTAAAAAGTGCCTGTAGAGGACTATATTAAGTATATATTGTCATTTCATATCAATTGCAGATACCTTGATTTATTTGAAAACAAAAATTAAAAGAAAATTCTAGCTACTAAGCAGCAATCCCAATAGCTACTTTAACTTATTAGTTCTCATACCAAAAATCAGAATTTACAACATTTACTCATTTCCTTAAAAATAGAGGAAAAAATGGTCCGGAAATAGTATTGTGCTGCAGATAGGAGATTGGCAGAACTACCCAACAAAAGAATTTGTTTTGACAGTATCTAGAGAAATGAGAATGGGAGTAGGATAATTTCATGAAATGGCATCTTTGAAAACATCTGTCAGTGCCAACTTGCTCTTCCTGTTTCCTTTTCAAACTTCATTTTCAATTTGTATGTTTTGAGTTTCTCTGATTCAGTAATACACTACTCCTGTTTAATTAAATCTGTGAACATTTATAGCATGACTTTACCTATTAGAGTCACTTTTCCCATCTTTTATTATCTGTACTGTCTTGTAAATTGAGCTCTTCGTACCTTAAGTTTTGAATTTCTACAGTATTACTGCAACCTGATGAACAAATTAGAGTTCAGTTATCCCAGTATCATTTGCTAATATGGATAGTCATGATTCCTGTGGTATGCTTAGCTTCCTGGATGAACTGTCATACTGCCATTATAACTTTAAAGATCTCCCTTTTAGGTCTTCTTACACACCTGATCTATTTAAGCTCACAACACTTACTTGCTACAGGCAAGAAGAGCTTTTATTTATTCATTTTTATTGATAGAAAAAAAATGTAACTTCTTTAAAGTGGCCTGAATAGTTTATTGCTTAAATTTATTTTGAAACCTTGTAATTTTAAATTATATTTTGGAAGTAAAACAAGGAAGAAAAGGATATTTTTAACTGAAGCTACAAGTAAAACTAGAAGGACTTCTTTAGTAACTTTAATATTTTAAGAGAATTCCCATTCTTATCTTCAAAATCATTTTGGATTAATTCTTAGAAAGTCAGCATAACATAGATTCTTCTCAAGAAAATGTGTTTTTTTTTTTTTGCTTTTGCAGATGCTTTATAGCCAAAATTAGGCTGACAAAGTATTTCTAATAGAATATTCTCAGAATAACAGTTTTATGTTAAAACTGACTTATAGTCAGTTTAATTGTCTATAAATAAATTTAGGATATACTAGAGTAAAAATTTTTAAACAGACGATATTGTTAATTTTTAAAACATCTTATAATTCATGTATAAACTTAATCCTTATCTATATCCAAATCAGTGGTATGTGAGAAATGGTATTTTCTTTTAAATGAAAGAAGGCAGAATGATTTTATTCAACCATAATTTTTTATGAAGCTGCATCATTTCTGTTCTTGCATTTTCTAAGCTGCTAAAAATATAGACAAACATACATACATACATGTACACACAAATTATATTTGTGCTCTTTTTTTTTTTTTTTAATTTAAAGACTTTCAGTCCTGATGGTCGTTGGTTAATAAGTGCTTCAATGGATTGCTCTGTTAGAACTTGGGACCTTCCTTCTGGATGGTGAGTTTATTTTTAAATCCCTAATGTCTAGCAGAAGATTTTCCAGTCATTGCCTTTTACATATAGTTAATGGATTATCTGCTTTTTTTAAATATAAATGTATTTAGAGATTTTTCTAATTTGAGAGTATTTTATCCTTGGAGGGAGTGTTTTGATCTCTTAAACAACAGGAAGTAGTACCATAAAAAATAAGAATGAGGAAAATGGAATCTCTCTCAGGTTTTCTGTTCCTGCAAAATTGAGATACAGAAGTGAGGTACATAAACCTTAAAAAAACTCACTCATTTGACCTTTTTGATACTTCAAAATACAGCTCAGACTTTAGGACTGCAAACTTTTGAAGGTTTTTTGTTCGTTTTGTTTATATTGAATTTAATTCAAAAGGTCAAAAATCCTGATTTTATGTATATTATATATTTTTTGTCTCTAACAATTCTTGAAAGAGAACATGTTAGATACCTTCAAGTAATGAAAACATGTGACTTAAGATTTGGGTAAAACCCACCAGTGTTCAGAAATCTGTTTCATAGATTCTAACTTGCTGCTAAAAACAGCACTTGAAGAGAAAAGATTATCTAATTCTGTTAGATAATATGAACAGTGGAAACCACATGCGCATGCATGGCAGTGGGAGGAGAGCGTGCAGGCAGGCAAGCAAGAGAGAGTGAGTTTGTAGTTAAAAATTATATAGGAATAGACACCATTTAAAATCATATCACTTAACATAGACTTGTTTAGATTAACTATAAAAGGAGTAATGGGAATTGCAAAGTTACCAATTTAACAGGAATATACCATAATGAAAGACATTGGTGAGGAAAATGAGAAGGAGGGTGGTACTTTTTAATCTTCTGAAATGTTTCTAAATTAAGCTGCTCTGTCAAATTCTACTTACTCTTCTGACGAATTGAATAAGCTCATACCTGAAAGCAATTTGACCTTTAGAAAGGAAAAACCCTGATGTACTCATTTCCCTTCAAGTTTGATATAGGAATGAGGCACAGCCATTCATCCAGCATACACACTAGATTTGGAATATGCAAAACAAAAGTGTTGCTAATGTGTCTAGCTCTCATAAGTAGGGAATTTTTCCACAGGTATATTCTCTTTTTCACTTAAAATTGAGTAAAGCAAAATCTAATTAGTTGTCTGTGTCCTCCAACTTTAAAAGTTCACCTAAAGTTGGTACTTTCTTAATTTTTAAAACCTTTTTTAAAAGTCATTAGAATATTGGTAGTCTGTTGCTTCTTAGACTTTTGCTGTTTTCTAAAACGGAACATTATAATTTGAATTGCTTTAATTACAGTAGGAAAGTTGTACAAGTAATAGAGTTGATATGATGCCGTTTTCATTTTCTTTTTTAGTAGTCTTAGTTCACATGGGATGGGAGAGATAAGTTAATGTTCAATAGTACTAAGTTGCAAAATATTTCTTTAAAGTGGCAAGTTTATCTTTGGAATAGAAAAATTAGGATCTGAAAGCATTCAAAGCTGCCAGTCATTGACTCAGCATTAGCCTTTTTGCTGAATTTCTTATTTTAGTAAAAAGTTGAAATGATTTAAATTTGGCAGATTTTCAACTCTTCTATCTTATTTTTAGGTGAACACTGAGGCAATTTTAAGTGAATACAGAGGCACAAAGCTAGGAGAAACATAAGAGTAAGAAATGAGTCACAGAGATTGTTAAAAAAAAATGCAATAATATCTACACTGATTGAACCAAAGTATATCTTTAATAAAGACAAAAATAAGTACTACTTTGGTTAAGATTTAGAGTGGGATGAATGAGAAAGCTTGAAAAGCAATATCACACAGCTGCTGCTGCCTAATTACAACTAAGCTAACATTCACCTTGAGCTGCTAGACACTTCATATGCTTTTATTTTTCATCTTCCCTTATATCCTAATGGCTGTATGTATTATTACTATTATTAGTCCCATTTTACAAATGAGAAATGGAGGCTCAAAGAGAAGTTAAGTGATTTGCCCAAGGTGATGTAGTTTTGAAAATGACATTTTGCTGCAGTAAGCATAGGAGAAAGAAACAGATGTCTCAACAGTTGTGATATCAGCCTAGCTCAGGTTGTGTCATATGTTATAAGGATGAACTGATTTTCTTGATGTAGAAGATAAGTGAGGATCAGTATTTTATCATAGAACCATATATAACTGTTGGGGTTTTTGGTTCCCCTGGTTTTTAAGCCATAATTAGTATGGCAGGCAACCTTTGGAGATTCCTAGTTCTTCAGTAAGCAGCTTTTCATTTATGTAACATGTTAAATGTTTAGAGAATAAATATACTCATTACATAGCTTAAAAAGTGAAGCTATTTATGAGTAAACCTTTGGGTGTGGTAACATACAGATGTATCCATCTGGAATTGTGCCTACCTAAAACAAATTGCATAGGTACTAAACAATTTCCTGTAAAAAAAAATTTAAGTTTCTTTTTTAATAATTGCATTTATTAGCGGAAATCATTCATCAGTAGCCAAGCAAAGGAATCAGAACACTTTTGGAACATGCCATTAAAAGCTTATCAGCTTATTGTCTTAGTTTTGTCAGTCTGGTAACCAGTAAGTGTCAAAAACTGATTTTGTTGCAGAAGAGCTTTGAATATTTTCATGTGAATATAACAATTATGACCTACTCCTACCTTAATTACTTATAGTAATTTATTCTAGCAGACATTTGAGTTTTGTATTCTATAGCTTCAAATTCATCGTAATTCTTATTTATTTTTCCTTCAAGCTGTGGTTTAGCCTCATTAGCAATCTCCTAGATTTCCAGAATGGCAGGTTTGGCTTCATTTAAATCTCCAGGCATCATTTTGGCTAATTTCTTCTTTGCTGTGCAGGATATTGGAACTGAAATTGTAAAGTTGTTTTAAACTGCAGAAAATTTTTGTATTTATAGGGTTTTCAGAAAAGCAGAGTTGAAATGTTTTTATTCCTGAAATTATTCATTATTCTCTACCACTACTACCTTTTATTTCTGGTTGTTTTCAGTCTATTAGAAGTTAAGATTGATCCCTTTTGGGATGAGAAAAATATAACATTAAATACTTTTAATAAAACTTTGCATTTTGTTCTCTCACCACTGTTTTCTGAGAAGCATTACATGAGAATAATTAGAATAGAACATTGTTCTGTTTATTAGATTTCTGTATAAGGTGATGCTATCACTTTACATGCTGTCTACATTTATTCAGAATATAATCAGAAATTATTTATTGGATGTTACTGATATATGCAGGGCTCTGTGTTTAAAAACCTGTTTTCTTAGAATGGGAATTTTATTAATGTTCTCTCAAAATATATATAATTTATCTGGTATTCTTCATTCTCTGAGATTAGCAGGACACTATATTGTAGTCTGGGGTTGGGCCTGCATATACACTTATGCTTTATGAACTAATGTGTGTAAAATATGCTGTGTATGTGGAAACCACCTTCCTCAATTTGAGGCTTTTACATAATGGAAGGGCATTCTACCCACACACAGCAGCTGTGGAATCAAGTTGCATAATCAATTTGACAAAACAATTATAGTATCACATAAAATAAATTTGCTCAAACAGTAGATTCTGTTTTTAACAAATTGTAAACATGTTAGAAAGTTTCACCCCTCACATGCTTACACTTTCAATGAACAAATATTATGACAAGAAATGATAAGATCTGAAACTGCTCTATTTATTTTTAATTGTCATCTTTACATACTGGGATAACATCTTTATATATTGGATTTTTTTGGATTAAATGAATTAACAAGTAATTTAATAGTCTCTGGTCTATAATAAGTGTTTACCAGTATATTCTTTTTCTGATTCTCTGGATTCCCAAGAGAAGCCATTTTTGTGAGCTTCCAGAGTAGGTTTGAGCAGAAATCAGACAAGTTTATTACTCACTGTTTCCCCCATAACTGAGAATTAAACAGCCATCATTGTCCTAAGCACATTTTGGTATGTGTTTGTTTCCAGTGCTCCTAGTTTTGTCTTGTCTTCCTATCTTACATTCTTTACTTAAGGTTTACATTGTTAATCATTCTCTAAACAAATTGAAAGATTTCATCATGGACAAGTCACTTAGAATCTCTACTAGAGAGTCTTCATTTACATTTGAGCTGCTTAGAGTGTGTACCATGAGTCACTAGTGTAGACATCCCCAGGGTGTGTATGTGCTATCAAGCTGTTTGTTTTACCTTTAGCTTCAGTAGTGGTTTTACTGAGTTTAGAGTGA
>PVKZ01003124.1:59818-157000 GCA_004027375.1 Macroglossus sobrinus
AGAGAGAGAGAGAGAGAGAGAGAGAGAGAGAGAGAGAGAGAGAGAGAAAGAGAGAGAAAGAGAAAGAAAAGAAAAAGAAAAAAACTGCTATTATTTTTTTCTTGAAATTTTGTATTTAATGTTGATTCTAAACTTCAGTCATTTTGCTGTGCCCACCCATCCATAATATACTGGCTTCAGTGAATAAAGTAGTTTTTAAAACATTCTTAATTAAAATCAGTATACTCCTCTTAAATATACAGAGTATTCCACCCTTAGCCAGCCTTCGCTCTGCTCATTAAATCTACCTTGTGTCACTTTCTTCTGTCACCATCCTAGTTCAGATCTTCATTGCTTGTTAGATCACTACCACTGTCTCACTGTTCTTCCTGTTCAAATATACTCTACATTCTGATGGCAGATTTTTTTTTTATGAAAATGAAGATTACTCCACTATCTGCTCAAAAAACCTTTAGTGACTCTTTATTAATTAAGTTAAAGACACTCAGATGTTCGATATTAAGACCCTTATGCCTATGCACCTAACTGTACTCCTCATGAGACCCAATTGTGTTTTCCTTCGTCCTGTCCTCCACATTTCTCTCAACCAGGATACGTGTCTCTGCCATTAACATCCATTAAAATCCTGTCCATTTTGAAAGCTCATCTCCAGCATTATAGTCTGTGAGAAGCCTTTTCTGAGTCATGGAACCTAGATGTGATTGCTCCCCATTCCTCCCCAGCTTTTCTACTCTTCCAGGTTTTAAAGCTATGTGACTAATTTCCATGTGATATTTTATGGTTATGCTCTATGGACAATTTTTTTTATATGTTACGTGTAGAGCATGGTTACCTATTCGAAAAACAATTGCTCAATTTTTTTCCCTTACTAAATTTTTTTATTCTTATTTCAGCCATTTTATTAATTTCTTCTGTTGCCTAGGCCTCATTATTTTCACTGGAATAAAAGAGAGATTACTGATAGTAGATTTATTTTAAATTGACATCTTCAGAATTACCCCAAAGGTTGTCTACCAAAATGGCATTTTAGAAAAATAGAATATTTCTTTCCCTATTCTCTTTCTCTGGTTAATTAGTCCATTTAGTATTTTGGGTCTTTCTCAGTAAGAGAGATTATTTTCACATAGTAACTTAGATGATAAAGCTCTTTGTAAATACTGATGACTTTCTGGTGTTGGCAATTAAAAAAAATGCTTTTTTTCTACATCTCTTATCCCATATTATTTTAACAAAAATATTTTTTGTGAATTACATCCTTTTGGTACTTTAACATCTTGATTCTTTTTATAGCCTTATAGACTGCTTTTTGTTGGACTCAGCTCCTCTCAATGTTACTATGTCCCCTACTGGAGATTTTCTGGCTACTTCCCACGTGGACCACCTTGGAATTTATCTGTGGTAAGTTCTTTCATACAATTCTGTTTGTGTAAGGAAAAAAAGAATATTGTCAGACAATTATAGGTTCTAACATTGCTATTTAGTTTTTTTTTTTTAATTTATAAAATAGAAATGTCACAGAGAGTTTATAAGTCTATGACTGATTTAACATCTGCTTGATAATTTAGATAGCTTTGTTAAATATGTATTCTAAACCACACGATTGATTACTTCTGTTGTTATATTTAGCTTTTATTTGCAGAAAGGATAAGTGAATTAAAAAAATATTAGGGAAAAGGACTCCCCAGCCAGTCCCTGGCCTTCCTGCCACTACCTGATACTGCTTTATGCCCTTAGCCAGTCTCTTCTCAACTTCAGACTATTTTTTCCTATAAAATAAGGCATAAGTGTGAGCAAAGTGCTTACTAAGATTCATTCTAGTTGCATAACTTCATAACCATGAAGGTGATCTTCTACCTCCACGTAATGAACATGTAAGAGTTCAAAATAAATGGTTCAGCATCTGGGTCTAGAGAAACTTTTGTCTATTTCCTAAGTTCAGATGTCTAATTCTTTTAACTGTTGTTATCGAGGAAGAGAAAAAAAAATTTTGTTAATTATAAAATTTTATAATTTGATTTTTAGGATTTGAAAGTAAATTCAGTGTATAGTAGAAATAGACTCTGGCCACATTAACAAGCATAATGGAGTATCTCTTGGAATCTGTGAAGCTTGAACAGTCAAGAGAAGAATAGTAGTAGCCTTGGGACCTCAAAAGCAGGAGTATATAGTACCACTATTAATATAACTCAGAACCTGATATTCCCAATTTTTATTTTCTATTCCCAATTTATAATGTATGGGAGATAGAATCTTATTGGCCCACTTTGGGACAGGTAGATACATCTTGGTTACTTATCCAGATCATGGTACATAATCAGGTAGCAGAAACATAGCCACTTAGAGGAGCATTCTAGAGAAGGGGAAATCCATGACTGTTAGCAGTCGCTAGGATCTCTATTAGTCCATCTTTTCTTTAGTTATAGTTTCTCAAATGAAGTTTGACATTAGTCAGAATAATATAAATATATGGAGGTTATGTTACTTTGTAAAAGTATTACCCAGTATTGATCTCTCAAATAAATACTTCATTAAAAATAAAGATGCCATTAAGAATGTTTATGTACCGCTTTCTTGTGGTAACAGCTATGACATGAATCAAGGCATTTTCAAATTAATACTGTCTATTTTGAGATCTTTTCTTAACTTTTGAGTGATTGGAATCTGTAGCCAAATTCAAGATTGTAGAGATTATTAGCAGTAATTGAAGTTTCTCTGAAAAAACTATTTTTATAAGTTTTAAACTTATTTAAAACATTTATGTTTTTTATTTCTCAGGTCCAATATTTCTCTGTATTCAATTGTTTCATTACGGCCACTTCCCACAGATTATGTTCCTTCAGTTGTGATGCTTCCTGGCACTTGTCAAACTCAAGGTAATCACACAACAGTAAAAGAATTTTTAAAGTGTAATATCATTTACTTAACATGGGGATATTACTTTTGAAGGCAAAGTTTAATGCACTTGATCCAAGTCTTTTTTAACTGATATGAAATACTTTGAATGACTTCATGAATTTTTGCAAAAATATGTTTGATATGGCATTGATAAGATATCTAATAGTATACCAGTGGAGAAGTGTTTTGACTCTAGTAATGGGAGTTTTAGTTAAGATGAGGAGATAAAGAAATGAAATAGAGTTTAGAAGGCTAACAGAGTTTAAAGTGAACCTGTTAGGAAACACTAATGGATTTGGAATGAATTAAATTGCTTTTATATAATAAAAATCTCATTATGTGTTAATTTGTTTTACCTGAAAATTTTTGTTTTAAGATGTAGAATTATCAGAAGAAACCATAGAACCAAGCGATGAAATGATAGAGTATGATTCTCCAGAACAGTTGAATGAACAGTTGGTGACTCTGTCACTCCTTCCTGAATCACGGTGGAAAAACCTTCTTAATCTTGATATTATTAAGGTAATACTATAGTACACTTAATATTAGCCCCAAAAGACACATTCCAGAAGCGTTTTCTTTAGTAGAGATAGCTTCTCCTACTTTGAGCACTTTAGGAGGAGCGGTTAATATTAATACTTAAAGTAGTAAAGAGAATCCCATTTAGTTTAATCTTGTTTTATCCAGTGTGATTATCAGAAGATTTTCTTTGTGTGTGTGTGTGTGTGTGTGTGTGTGTGTAGTGTAAGTGTGTGTAAGTGTAAGTGTGTGTATACATACACACGTAGAGGGAGAGAGACTTTGAGAGCACTCAGCAGACCTTTGTATATAGCAAAAGTACAGCTCACAACTGCAGAACTATTAGAAATTAGATGTTTTAAACCCGGACATAACTACATTTTTAACTTCTAAAACAAACAGAAAATGCCACCATTATTGTGACCAGAATAACCAGACTCAACCTGAGTGCTCTGATATTAGAGGCAGTTTATTAGCCGGCGGCTGTCCTTCTAAAGGAGCAGCCCCGAAACATAAAGGTACAAGGGTTTTAAGCCCAAAATCTCATTCTTCATTCTGTCCAAATCACAAAGGTCTAATATTTCTTCTGTTCTCTACCTGTCAACCTAAAGGTGGGTTGTGCAAGCTGGGGTACAGACATGGCGATTAGCACATAGGCTCTTAACCTTAACCCATTACTACATCTTTGTGACCCTTTCAGTAGCACGTCATCACACCATAATGTGTGATATTTCTGTTGCTAGTCATTTGGAGACTAGAAGACTTTGCCTGATTTTTCCTCATTAAGTTTCAGTTACCCTTTATCATTCCACACCCTACTCTACCAACTACAGGATGTTTAGAGCTTGCTGTGTCAGGTCCAGGCATGAAGTTAATATGAACTAGGTTCTAGGTAATGTCCTGAGGAAACAGCAGTGGGAAAAAACCTGGCCCCTTTGTACTTGAGGAAATTACAATTTCACCTGAAAAATGGACAATTATGGCATGAATTAGTGTTTTTCAAAGTATGTCTCGTGACCACCCCCGCCCCATATGTGAATAGTAAAAGCAGTTGAAAGGAATAGACTACAGTAGAAAATTTCAGAGGTTATCCTCTGATAATGGCAAGTGTCTTTTTATGACACTTGATTTCGTTAGATATACGCATTCACTAGAGATTATGTGTAGGCTAAGTCACATTGAGGGGTGGCATAAAAATCATATAAGGAGTGAAATAGATAACTGTGACAGTGTGGTAAGTATTTTTATAACAGCACCCAAAAAGATATGAGCGTCTTGAGTAAGAAGAGACAAGTTTTGACGTGTTAATTTTCCTCACAGAAGTTTAAGTTGCTTCTTTTTACTTGCTCACTTTTTGTTCAAGAGCATAGTCATGAAATCTCTCTATAATGTTATCTAACCTGTCAGCTATAAAGGATTATTTAATGGAATAACTATAAAAGCAACACATTAAAAAGTATAAGTTGATGAGTGTGAAGGGAGCAATCAGAATAATGCCCAATTAATTGAGCCAAGTTTTTGGACTACTTCACTTCTTGCCGAGGTATAGTTTGTTCTGCATAAAAACTTACCTAGAAACTTGAGTGAATGATCTTTATGAGAGAAATATACTTACACCTTTCATATATTTATTTCTTACTGAATGAAAAAGTAAGAATTTTTGTATTTCTCCAATGAGTAACTCTTTTACTTTTGATTTTTTTAGGAGATTGGATAACTTTCAGAGCAGTATAGACCTCCAAAGCCTTTTATTTTTACTTACAACTTAGTGACTATATCCCTTCTAACTACAGAGCAGTGAGTTAGAAGGGTAACTGTAACTCTTATTAGTCTCTACCATCCTAAAGAATGGCTGTGCTTACACGGTAATTAGCAATACTTTATCCTGCTTTCATGTGGTAATTTTCTTTTATTTTGTGCCTCCCTGAGGCTGCAGATATCTCTGGCTTTTTCTCTAAAAGCAAATCTCCCTAAAGTTACAGAGCTCCTAAAGAATAAAAGAGAAATAGTATAAGGTAACTATGTGAGACTCCTTTATTAGGCAGTTTACCATAGAAAGGCTCTTTGTCAAATGCTCTTGAGATAGCGATATGTAGCAATGTAGTCACCAAAACTAACTTCCAACAGTGGGAAATCTGATGGAAGTTTTCTTGATTAAATTTTACTAACATTTGAAATATTTTATAAATGAGCAATAGTGTACTCTTGCTTTTTAAAAACACAAGTACTGAGAAAAAATAAATTAAAATTCCAGCAAAAAAGAAGAATTGGAAATACGCTTCACAAAAAAATTTTCACCTAATTATTTCTAATGGCAGAGTCTACCTGTGGCTCCAAATTTCTGAGTGTCTTAGGGCTTCTCCTGAACCCTTTCATTTTCCTTCTGCCTTATCAGCAAGCGTGTTGGAAGTTTGCATTGGGAAGCCTAGTTTAAGGATATCTGTGATGTTGATTGATGGGATTTTATTTTAGCATTCTAATCTGAAATTTTTTTTTCTTTTTATGTTACCTTTTGGACTTTGTTTTAAAATTGATTTGGAATTAAATACCAGAAACCGTTGGCAAGATAATTACTTACTAGTCTTTTTTCCTGTCTCATTTTCTCTTCAGAAAAAGAATAAACCAAAGGAACCACCTAAAGTACCCAAATCAGCACCATTTTTTATACCAACAGTTCCTGGCCTTGTACCCAGATATGCTGCACCTGAACAAAATAATGATTCCCAACAGGTAGAAGCCAAATTAGAGATTCTAAGTATAGGGGTGTATGTTTTGTATTATACATTTGTAGTTCTTTACCAAGACCCAGTTTTATACATGCATAGTAAGTTAATGATAGCTTTTAATTATGAACTATATACATTTTGGGGGGATAACTTGTGTTCTTTGAATAATGTGAATTTGTTTTTGTTTAAGTCTAAAGTAGTAAATCTTGGAATTTTGGCTCAAAAATCAGATTTCTGCTTGGAACTTGAAGAAGGACTGATAAATAATAAATGTAAGTTAAATTATAAATATTTTACCAAATAACTTCACCTTTTTTTACTTTATGTAAAGAGAAATTAGATGAAATATTAGCAGATACCTCTAGCTAAAAGAAGATAGTAAAAATTAAAAGGATTAAAATTTTTGTTTCACTCTGAAGTAATTTTAGCTTTTGTATTGTATTAAATTAATTCCATAAACTCAGATGATATTGATATTATAATAATCTTTTGAAAATCACACTTTCTGTAATAAAAATTAGACTTTTTTTCTAGTTTTTGCTTTGTTTTTATTTACAAAAACAGTTTGCAATATAGCAGAGACTTTTGTCTGAGATGATTTTGGGTATTCCCAAATTATTCTATAAAAAGACAACTTAAAATTTTCTTTATTGAGTGTGTTAATAATAGATTTAAATTTTGTAGCTAACAGTAGCTAATAATGATAAATAGAGCTATAAACAATTAACAAAATCACAATCACTCTCCTGTTTTTGACTTTTTTGTTTTCTGATCCAAGGGCTTTTGTTTTTGTTCCAATATCACTCGAGTATGCATTGGCTAAGTTAAAGAATATTACTAATGGGCCATTGTAGATGACTGAAGAATAGCATAAACATAAAAGGAGTAACTTGTACTGTTATGAGGGGGAGAAAGAAGAAAAGCATTATTAGTATACACTGAAGAACAGAAAATAAAATTTATTAGATTTTTGTTGGTGGTGGTGGTCCTTTTCAAAAAGCTGAAAGCATACTCATTGCCATTGTAATATCAAATGCCCCATATAAAAATAGTTGTAAGTGTATTGAGCATAAATTTGTGGGATGACTATGAAATAAGAGTGCTTTACTTCTAGAAAAGAACGTAGGGTGGGTAAGAATAAGATGGAGTCTTTTCCGTCGTATATTTCTGCATTGTTTTTGTTTCTTAATGATTACGTGGTACTTTGTAATTTTTTATAATATTAAAAAGAAAGAAAAATAAGTTCCCCTATCTCATTCTATTCCTATTAGCAACTACTATTAATAATTTAGTATGTACTTTTTATAGCTTTCTTATATTTAGATTTGTTCTGATTTATGAGCATATTAAAGTGTGTTGCTAGGCGCACACTAGATTTTCTTTAACAACCTTAATAGCAGGAAAAAAACAACTTAAATTACTGAAAATTTAAAAACGTTTAGTGCTTTTAGTACTTTTTTTGTATTTACTCTCATCATTTATACTGATGTTTACTTAATTTGAAGTTTATTCTACTACTTAAGAGGAAAAAATTAAGCCACAGCATTTCCTATGCAATATAAATATATGTTGCTTGGGGTATAAAATGAAAAAATTAGGTTTTTAAGTGAAGTAATTGTAAGTAATAACTGAATTCTTTTTAAAATTCAATGCAGATGAAGCTGCTCTTAATCTTCTGAAAGAATTGGGTCCATCAGGAATTGAAACAGAGCTGCGAAGCTTGTCTCCTGATTATGGTGGGTCCGTAGAAGTTATGCAGAGTTTCTTAAAAATGATCAGGATGATGTTGGACAGAAAGCGTGATTTCGAGTTAGCCCAGGCATACCTTGCATTATTTCTAAAGGTAAGTCTAATGGAAGACAGTATTCCCAGCTTGCCTTCCTCTAGAGTAGTGTTGTCTGATAGAACTTTCTGCAAAGATAGAAGTGTTTTATATCTGCACTGTCCAGCATGGCAGTCATTTGTCACATGTGGCTACTGAGCCCTTAAAATGTGGCTGAGGTGACTGAGAAACTGAATTTTTTATTTTACTGAAATTTAATTAAATTTAAATAGCCTTCTATACCTTCTGACTATTCATGTTGGACAATTGGACCATCAGTTTTGTAGTCTTGACTCAGCTCCCTGACTTATCTGTCATTTATTTGATTTAATATGCTAACTTTTTAACTTTTTTAAAGTAGTTACATTTTGGCAGATTTTTTATGATCATAGAAAGTCAGGTTTTATATTTATTTTTTATTTTGTTTTGTTTTAATAAAAGAATTGCTTTTATGACTAATATGGAGATCTCATGTCTATTTCAGTCGTATAATTTATTGAAGGAGGTAGATGATGCTGATTTTTAATGACTGCAGATGTGATTCTTCACCTCTCCCATTACTATGTAAAATAAGTTTTTACTTCATCTAATTATTTAAAATTATTTTAAAAGTAGATGTTTAGATGGTAGCATGTGGGATGAAAAAATAGAAATGCCACAGATTGTTTCTATATTCTTTCCCAAATTTACCAAGTTTAGTTCCCGAATATAAAGTTACTTAAATCTTTAGAAAATAAAGCAAAGGGCCTATCTGGCATTTATTATCAGTGAGTTACAATGGGAGGAGAAACTTAAAGAAACATAAAAATGTGGATTTAGTATTAGAATAAATCTTTGTTTCTGGATCTGGAGACTGTCCTTAAGTGGAGGGGAGTGATGACCACTTCATTTCTACTAAGAGAGTGACAGTACCATTGAGGAAATCATAAAAAAAAAAAAAAAAAATAGAGGAGAGGGAAATGGAAGATGGTAACAAAGCAGGATTTAAGAAAAAAATATATTCAGAATAGTGTCTTCTGATGTTCCTTAGTAAAAAAGTTGAATCTAAAATAAAAATTTAATTTTCTTAGATGTTCAACTATTATATTTTTCTTTTCAGTTACACCTTAAAATGCTTTCTTCAGAGCCCATACTTCTAGAAGAAATGACAAAGTTGTCATCACAGGTGGAAGAAAACTGGATCCATTTACAATCACTCTTCAATCAAAGCATGTGTATTTTAAATTATATAAAAAGTGCTTTGTTATGAAAATAAATTTAAGTAATTAAATAAATCAAAATTTTTATATTAAGTGAGTTCAGTTTAACTCATATTTTGTTTTCCAAGTTTGATTGTGAAAAAAAAATAAATGCTAGCACTACTGACTAGTCAGTCATCAATAATGCTAAATAGTTACTTGAAATAAAATTATACCAGCCTTTTGTTTTAAAGACTTAAAGAATCTACTCAAATGATCTAATTTGAGTCTTTTCACATCAGTTACTTATATATAACTTTTTTTTAATCCTTATTACCAACTCATATTTTTTAAATATTTGTAGCATATAAGAACTGCTGGATGTTTCCTGTAAAGTATTGCTTAATTATATTGAAGATAAAACTGATATATAATATAGTTATTAAAGTGCCTTTGTGATATGAAGTTAAAAAACTTGTTTTCTTCTTTGGTGGCCTTTGATGAAAACATGGATCATTGACTCTTAGAGCTGGAAGGTATGTTAAATATTATTAGGTTAGCCCTCTTATAAATACAGAAGAGGGACCTGCTAAGGTCAGCTCGGAATCTCAAATTTTTCTGACACTGCCTCTCTAAAGTAATCTGTTCTTTATCAGAAATGTGAGAGACATTATTACAAGGTAAATTGCTATAAGCGACAGTTGAACAGATATCTAGGATAGGTGAGGGAAATTCTTAATTCTATGAAGATACTCTTCAAGTTTTTTCTTCCTTACTGATGACTTTTTTGGCAAGATACTGCTAACTATACTTTTTTCTCATAACCATCGAGAAACCAGATAACTCTGGTAGTTCTTTTCTCATCATTAATTTCTTTGCATGGTTCAAATCTTCAGCAATACATGAATTATAAATAAGCAATTCTTAAAAGCATAGTGCTCTAAAAGCAATTTTTACTTTACTCAAAAGTACTGTCATTCATAAAATTCATCTGGTTGTATTTTAATGCCAATATCATTAGGATAAGAATATTTTACAGAATAATTTCCAGAAAAACATTTCTCACAAGAAATTGTTAGGGATAACTTTGAATATCAAAGTGTTTTTGTTTAATGTATAAGGTAGAATTAGTAAGCTGCTAAAGAAATAAGCCAGTCTGTTTGTACTCTTTTGTTTTTCTTTTAGAAGTGTCTATAAACTTAATAAAGCCACTGACTGAAATGTTAACAAGGACTTAAGTTCTAATTTCAAAAATCATATTTTCTTCTGCCCCCAAACTGTTCCAAAGATGTGGCAAAATTCCAGTGTATAATCATGTACCATGTGAAGATTGTAACTAAAAGAAAATCATAAGCTCTAAACTGAAATTGTATTGCTTTTATAAATCTTGAATTTTCTTTTTTTTTAAATGAGAATACAGAAGTTGACTATTGCTTTTATTGGAGATACTGTTTTTTTTAGTTAGTAATATAGCTTCATTTTGGCAGGTGATCTTCTAGATCTAGAACCTTTGTGTTTGCCATCAAGGAAGGGAGAGAGAAAGAAATGCAAAAGATAATTTGTATATATAGTTTTTCTTAAAATATATCAGTCTGTGCATACTGCTTTGTCTTTAAATTTTAAATTACAGTGTAGTATATGACAACATTTTACTTGTAAAAACATCAGAAACGTGTCTTTTTTTTGACAGTGACCTTCAATCTCAATTCCCTCTAGAAGTATGACAGTTAACTTTCCATCTATACCTTTTTCTACAGGAAATAAAATGTATATTTTGTTATACATGTGTATCATTCTGTAACTTTTTCTACTTGTTTTCTTTATTTCAGTATAATCATATCTAATCTCTTTTGTTTAGTGTTCCACAGTCAATATAGCCTATAATGGACATCTTGGTTAAATTCTTTTTTCTTTTTTTCTAATTACAAACAATGCTGAAAGAATGTCATCTTTGTATTACTATGTGCATATAAAGATTTCTCTGTAGTATATGCTTAGCTTTTGAATTTCTGGGCCTGAGTTAGATAGTTTTAAAGAGATACTTAATTTAGTTTCTAAAATGGCTATTAACAGTTTATAGTTTCTCCTCAGCAAGGAATGAGTATCTGCTCCCATATCATTAAGGACATTTGATATTAGATTTTTAAATGTTTTATTATTCTAATGAGTTAAAACATTGTTTTAATTTTAAAATCTGATGCTAGTAAGGATGGGCATCTTCTAATGTTTATTTTAGACCATTTTTGTATTTCTCATGTGAATTACCTTTTACACTGCTCATTTTTCTATTGAATGATTTTTTTTTAATATCATGCATTTGTTAGGAGTTTTTCATCTAGTTTATATATTAGTCTTTGATATCTGTTGCTAATGTTTTCTCCCAGGGTCACTTGTCTTTAACTTTATTTTGGTGTCTTTTTTTAAATGTTTTATATGTATAGGCAAATTGACTATTTTTATGACATTTCAAAATATAAAGCATATTCTATATACTAAGACATTTATCATGTAACATCTTGATTTTTATGAAGTGTAAGAAAGCTACTTTTATTCAAAAGTCCAACAACTGTTTACTGAAGTTCGTTCTTTTCTCACTGATTTGAAATGTTTTATTATGTGCAAAATTTTTTCATTGAAATATTTGATATCCCTGATAAATAATGTATTGCTTTGATTATAGTTTTGTGTGTTTTCAGATTTGGTGAGGCTAAAAGGCGTCCTAATGATTTTCAAAATTTTAAGTTTTGCTTTTGGTTGCACTAAATTTATAGTCTTGATTTGGAGAGAATTACAGTAGTATTTCTCTTGAAGAATAATTTTGTCTTCATTAAAAAACATCTTTTGTGGGCTTCTTTTGGTTTCATAAGATTTATATAGCCCTTCATTTTTTGATAGATTTATTTCTAGGGATGTTATTTTTGTTGCTATAATGAAATATACCTTTTTTAAAATATATTTTATGATTGGTTATTGCTGTTGTAGCAATTTGACATTTAATATGCTGATCTATTACTACACTGCAAAACTCTTTAAAGCTTCCATATTTCCATATTTTTAGGGGATCCAAGAGAATCTCATCTTCTGTAATTGTTAGACGTCATTTTCTACCCAATATTCATATTTCATTTCATTGTTTTGTTAGGATTTCTTTAGCTAGGATATGGCACAGAATGGCAAATACTAGCACTGCCTAGCAGAAATTTTGACTGACTTTAGTGGAAATGCTTTTAATGTTTCACCATTAAGGATAATGTATGCTCTGAGTTACTGGTAGATACTGTTAAGTTCTGTTTTATTACTAATTTACTACTTTTAAAATTAGAGGTAAGTATAGATGTTTATGAAGAGATTTTTCAGCATGCATTAGAATAGTATCTTAATTGGAGTAATTCAATGGATTTTATTTAAAGATTTCTAATACTGAATCACATTTCCATTCCTAGAAAAGAATGGTTTATAAGTAAGATGAAACTGGAGCATTTGTCTATTGCATAAAATTATCTATCTTGATATATATTTTTTTAAACTTGCCTAATCAAATAGGAAAAAAAGGTCTTGTGTGAAGTTGTTATCATATGGTGATTTTTGCCTAATTTTTTCTTCGTTTACTAATTGGATTTTCTGTCTTGTCTCAAGCCAATATTGGTCAATTATATTTTCTTTACAAATCATAACTTTAGATTTTCAAATTTATTAGTGCAAGTTATATTATGTTTATGCCTTTTTATTTATCACTGGGTTGCAGGCTACAGAAGCCCAACTCAAATACAGTGTCTGTAAAGTCTAGGGGTAAAATTTGGCTTTGCATACTGCTAAATCCATGAATTCCTCGGGGATCAGTTTCTCCATCTCCCTTTTGCCCTCATTATTGGCTAAATATTCAGTCAAAGTCTCCTTATTCCTTGATTCATGATACTTATTGCAGATTTACTGCATGCCAGAATCTTATTTGTGCTGGGAATGTATACGATCAAAACTTGAAGAAATTCAACTGCCAGTAGCTCTAAATTTAGCTATTTTCCCCCATAAATTAATTAGAAAGAGATTGTCTTTAAAAAAAATCCTGAAGTAGAATCTCAGTCAACCTACTTAAACTTTGAACAATAGTGGAGGGGTGATTATATGGTGACATTTTTAGGCAGAGGGAAAGGCCCGTGACAGTTCACAAAGTTTTCCATGACTGGATATTTGGAGAGCTTGAAGTTTCCACCAGCTTCCTGAGGGGAACTAGGGAGAGAGCTGAGAGAATAATGCTAACAGGCTGGCTATAGAGCCTCTGTGGTGGAGAAGAGGGCAGGATCTGGCAACACAGAAGGCTTCCTCTACCCACATGATATCTTAGAAAAGAAAAGAGAGTGGATTGAACCACAGAGGAAACACCCTTAGTAGAAATTTGAACATAAATTTCACTAAGTGTTTATTCAAAAGAGCCTACACCAGAGTGAGACAGAGGAACTTTTTATTTGGTAAATTTGCACTGCCCTCCCCCCACCCAAATCAGTGGTATGAGGACTTGTGATAAGATTTGATCAGTTTTATTAAGAATTCTTTTGAGATTTTCTGTGTACTGCTATATGTTGAATTTCCAATTCCAATTACGCTAATTTCCAATTCCAGCTGAATTCTAGGAAATGTCTCCAAAGAAGTATAAAATATTCACTAATTAGCTTCATCTCCCTTTTAAGAAGGGATCTACATCATAGACATGTAGATAACAATGATTTAATGTTAACTAAAAATGTAAGAAAGGCCTAGACATAATTTTTAGCGATATTATTTATTATTATGACCAGGAGTGGATATTTCAAGTCAGCATTATTTGCTATCATTTTAATCTTTTTATTATTCTTGACTAAATTCCAGTCTTTACAGCTTTTTTTTGGAGGGGGAGTCCTTTCCCCTCATCTGAACTTCCCAAGTCTGGCTTCGGCACATTAACTCTGCCCGCCACCTCCCGTTTCCTCACTCCTGGTCACACACTCTGCTTTCTAGAGTATTATGCAAGCCCAGTGGGCAAATGAATAGTGGGTGAGAGGGTTGCCCAACCTGGACTCACCTTTCCATATAGATTGAGTCTCTAACATTATAAAATGCCAAAAAGTGACAGCCTCCCCATTTGGTAGTGTTGCACTTCTTTCTCATTCATTCATTAACTTACTCTTTCTCATCAAACACTAGGCACCTACTCTGTCTCAGATGCTGTTTCATGCTCTCGAATACTTCAAGGAACAAAACATACAAGGACTCTAGTCCTTGCAGAATTTAATTTTAACAATCATTGGCCTTTTTGCCTTTGCTCTTTTTTAGAGCAACGATGAAAGAGAAATTGTTTCTAAGCCTTCATGCTTTGAAGGAAGAGTGATTGCCAGGAGTTTCCTTGTTTCTAAGGGTGGTGTACACATGTGTGCATGTGTCCTTGCATGTGGACAGAAGGTCTCGGGTGCCTTCTAAGTGTACATGTATACCTGCATGGAAGAAAATACAATATGATGAAATGCCTGCATACTGTTTTGCTGGCATTTTTGTTTGAACAAATGATTTGATTATAGCATAGAAAAGCAATGCATACAAAGAGAAAAAAATAATAGAAAAAAACTTACTGTTTTTTCCCAAAGACACCACTTCTCCCATTATCTGGACGAAACAAGTTGGTTCTGAGTGGCCAGATTTGGGGAAGCCAAGGCAAGGGACAGCCTTGTCTAGCTTGTAGCTGAGGTCCAATCCCCACGGGGCTAGATTCCAGTGTTAGCTATTGGCACACTGGACACACTCTAACCCCATGGGAAGGTGAGGCAAGGGACAGAGTGGGTTGTCCATGTATGTTGCTGTGGTGACAAGATGTTAAGAGCACCTCACAAGTTTGGGCTGTAATGGGTGAGGAAATACTGGAATCATGTGGGAACCTGGGTGCTTCATTCAGTAACCCTGTGTGTGGTTCAGCAAGCTGTTGGAAACACCTATGCAAATGAGACAAGGTGCCTGAGCCCCAACTCAAGGCAGCACAGCATCTCCTCTGCAGAGCCAAGGATGGCTGCATGGAGAGGACAACTGATGTGGATCTTAAAAGAGAAATGGGTGACAGGGGAGTTGTTGGTGTAGAGAAACAGAATTCAGAAGCCAAGTGGAAGTGAAAAGAGGCAGTGGAAAGTCAGGGGTGGCTAAATGCATGCTAGTTGTTACCTCAGGATGTGTGGAGGCCAATGGTCCATGAACTAGATACAAAGGAAACTTAAAATGAGACAATAGATAAAATGTTAACTGATGATTTGGGGCATATATACATTCCAGTGCTTTTTACGGTTAGTTGTTTTTACCATATTTTATTTTTTACTCTTCATTTAATTTTTTAAATAAAATTTACATATATTTCACCATCCATATGTACGTACATCTTAATGTCTGCACATATATTCTCTGGCCAGAATTCCACTTTTTCTGGAAAGGTGACTCCTTGAAGCTACAACTGTTTTTTCCTGAATTACTGAACCTCAGAAATTTCCAGGTAACACTGAGGACACACACTTGGATATGAGTCACTAACATTTGCTCTTTGAGAGAAGCAGATGGTCTCCAGGTCTTTATGCCTCTCTGCATTATGCTAACATGACCTGGGAAGTAGGAGGGAGACCCACAGAAGTGGCTGTGAGTCACCTGGCACTTGACAGCCTGGAGCTCCTCCAGGAAGTAGTGGGAAGGGCAGCTCTTGGCAGAAGAGACCCTCACCTAAGTGGTGAGGTATTTGCCTGAGGTTTCCCAGAAAGCACGAGGAACACTGGGGCGGAGAGTTTCACTCTCCTTTAACAATAAACAAATATTCCACTTGATTCCACGTGAACTAATTGGCAAAGAGAGACATAGTCTCACATTATCTTATCTCTTTGCACTTTACTAGAGCCTGTGAAGGAAATGACCTTTCCTCTTTACTGCTGGGAAATGACAGTCACTTAACAAATATACCCACCTTGTATCACTTGAAACCAGTTTTATCTATAAAAGAAAAAATCCTTACAAAATTATTATTTTTTTTAACAAAAGGCTTTTTCTTATAGTTCTTTATAGCAAAACCTCTGAACAAGTAGCATTGCCCAGAGGCATTTAGGGTAAATTTAGATCATACAAGTGAATGTCATTGCTTTTTCGCAACTTCAAACGACTCGATCTGGTTGGTTTCCTCCTCTTCTGCCAACATAGTAGTCTCATTCCCACGGCTCTGCCTCTGCTTCTGTTGTTGCCCTCAGCTGAACTTCCAAATTTACCAGAGCCCATTTCAATGTGCACATAGCAAGTGTTCAGTAAATTCCTAATTCCATGGTTTTCATAGAGCGAGCCAGTGTTCCCTGGGGCTCCCTGAAATCTTTTCATAGAGTCTGCAAGGTGTTATTGAAACCATTTTCATAATAAGACTAAACCTATTTGACCCTTTGACTGCAGTACTTCAAATGCGGGAAATATCAGTAGGTATCATCTAGGTAACCAAAGTTTGGCGGAGTCCTTAGTCAGCTGTAAGAGTGAAGGAGACCTGAGATGAAAAATGCTGAGAATTACTGCCCTATTTGATTGGTTAAAGAAACATACAACCTCAGCAAGAAGTGCCAGTGTATACTATGCAATTCCATAGATATGGAATATGAACTAATACAACTCTCTGATCCTCCATGGGCCAGTGGATCCAGGATGGATCTCAGATTTTGAGATCCCATTCAGCTTCAGATTTAGTTGCGATCAGTGGTCTATTGAGTTCAGTTAGAACCTGATGGCAAACTTTAGGCTAAGACAATAAAGTAATAAAATGAGAATGTTTAAATTGTTGATATAATGAAATGTATCAGTCTGGGTGTTAGGAATCAGTTTCAGCTATTTTCAGCAGAAAACAAATTTATTAAAGAACATGAGGGATCTTTCCAAATCTTTCATGGCCTCTGTGGCTAAGACCCATGCCTAGATTATTCCAAGTCACTTGCAGAGCTGATACTAACCTTGGTGCCAGGTGACCCTGATGCTTCTGAAGGCTGGGAAGTCTTGACCATCACCTCACTGGAATAGACTCCGCCCAGCACCTCCTCCACTGCAATGCCTCTCACTCATACTGTCATGTGGGTGCATCCATTTGGAACACCAAAGGCTCATGCTTGAACCACATCACAAGCGAGGCCAAGAAAGTAAGGTTCTGGGTTCTAAGATACTGAGACTTTGACTAGGAAAGTCTCCAAACATAGAGTGTTCACAAGGCATTTGGACTGAAAAAGTAAAACTGATATTCCAATAATCCTTTCCTTGGCGGTCCAACACATACCCTTCTTCTATACTCAAAGTTCCTGGCAGCAATAGCAGCAGTGACAATAATAAAATACTATCTTTTATACAAATAAAAACACACTCACCTTCTTTTTTCCCTGATAGAGACAATTTTCTATCAGTTAAAAATTATTTCAGGATTAAGTAACAAAATTTCAACTAACCGTGATTTCAACAAATAGGACTTATTTTTCTTATACATCAAAGAATCTAGAGGTAGGCAGTTATTCACAATTGTTCATTATTCGATAATGCTGTAAAAGTCAGGGTTGTTTGTTAATCCCCTACTTTCCCTGCTTTGTTTTTATGATAGGGACAAAGTTCCTCATGTCTGTCATTTTGTGATCTTAAGATGGCTGTCAATAACTTTAGACATCAGACCTCAATGAACCTTCCCAAGCTGGAAAGAAGGGAGAGAGGCAAAATTGTCTCTTTATTTGAGGCTCTGTTTTAATGGAAAAGATCTCCAACTACCTCCCCCACAAACAAACTTCTCCCTAAGTATCACTGGACAGAACTGGCTCCTATGACTTCCATTTGGCCAGTCACTGAAAAAGAAAAATGATTAACTTAGACCAAACATTATTTATCCCCCATGGCTGGGGAAAGAGAGTAATGAACATTATCTAAACATGAAATTGGGATGCTGTTAGAAGAAAAGAAATGGCATACATTGCTGTTATATTGACAATGGACACTGTCTTTTGGTTTATAATAACAAAAATAAAGAAAAACTCCTATACTGGTCATTGTCTACTAGAGATCACTTTTATTGAGTTATGAGTTAAATATGATTTAAATGATAGAAATTTAGTGTATAATTTAACAATGGTAAAATATTTTAGTGTGAAATGTAAGTGTATAAATTTAAAGGAATGAAAAATGGTCCAAATAGTGCAACTTTTCCTGTCTTGTGAGCCTGGTTCACTGCCTCTGAGTAGCTATGCATGATACACAACACTTCTATGAGTGATGAACACAACACTTAGAATCGATACCAGTAAGACTTTTAGAAAAGAATCTAGAAGGTAAGATTGAAAGACTAAAGTGACATTTGTGACAAGGTCTGACCTTGCTCTTCTGCATACATTTGCTTTGTAATAGCAGTGTAAATTCTAGGCATCCTCCAAATTAAGGGCTGGTACCAGGTGGTCTCTTTGTTCTCACCTGCCCCAACCCCCTCAGCACCTCACTCTGTTCATTAAGTCAGTATAAGCATAGTTGCTACTCTAATAAATTTTTTAAAGAAAGCTTTATTGAAGTGATCATTGATTTTCCAAAATTGCACACATGTAATGTAAGTCTCTTGATGAGTTTGGCCACGTGCATATACTGTGACAGCGCTGCCATACCATGGCTGGCTCAGAATGCCCTCTGCTGATTCTTGGAGTCCAGTGCTCATTTAGCAGGAAGTAAAGGCAATCTCAGGTCTCCTCCAAGATATGAAGGCAAAACACCAATGAGTCAGCCTTTTCAGCACCTCATCTGTCAATAGCAACACCCTGTGAAAATTAAGGATTGAAAGGACATTTCAACCAAGTGAAAGCACATAGAAATGGCTCCGTGTCTTTTTTTCTCTCATCTAAAAATGTTTAATGACAATATTAGAAGATTCCAGGGAATGTTTCAGCATATTTTCTAGGGGTTTACATTGATTTCAAAGCCATCTCAGTGTTGTCTTCATTCAAATATGTTCAATTCAGAAAAAAGAATGTTTACTTTTTAAAATAAAGACATATCTGTAAATTTTGCTTTTTATTTAAGAAGAAGTAACAGAAAGGGAAATGATATATTTTAAGGAGAGAAAGCATGTTACATCACTTTCCAGGAACAAGTAATGCTACATTTTTAAATGAATTCTGAAGAAAACAAGTGTAAATAACATAGAACATAGAGTACTCTGTGTTTTTCTCATTAAACTTATTATAGCAACTTAAAAATATATCTCTGCCTTCTCCTTCCTTCAAAAACAGTAACCACCAGACTGCCTCTTTAAAAACCCATACCACTTGGCACTTTTTTAGTGACCAGAAAGTTGTGGAAAACTAAACTATTGATTTTAGTTAGTATCCTGTAAAGAGAAGTTTGTGCTCCCCAATTTCCTCATGTTTAAGGCTATAATCTGCTCCTAGGCTAAGGTCTTGCACTACAGAGGAATGAGCACAGGTGGCTTTAAATCATTTCATAGCTGATCTCCTTAACTATAACCTCTTTGACCATTTATTCAACAAGATATACCTAAAGTGATGAAGTGAAGGGATATCAGGGAAGTAAAAGGAGGAAAGACTATGAGAAAAGATAGCATTTTGAGAGGGTCCTCTTCCTCACTGCTTGGGCTTGGGTGTATCTGTAACTCCTGCCTCCTTCTGGTCCCCATTCCAGTCTCTGTGCTGCCAACGGATTAAGTATGAACACCCCAGAATACCTGAGCCCAGAATACAGCACAGTACTTGGCATGTTCCTTTGTATTTTCTGATATAAGCATTCTTAGCCTATTCCTTGCTTGCATATGTGCTCATCTTTAGCTATTTATGCCGCTTACTTAAGATTCTCCAAATGTGCCCATAGCTTTCCTACTTTTATGCTTTTGCTTATCCTCTTTGCTCCACCTAGGATGTCCTCCCCGCCAATCTCCAAGAATAAAAGGAGACAGCATTGCTTCTGGAATGTAACTCACAGTCTGGCAGGCTTGATGGAAGCTCTGGAGTCCTTTCAGCTTTGAAATGAGGGTTTAAAAAAATGAACAGCTCTCCAGGGCTCATGGAGAATGCCACACCCACAAGAAAGTCTGTTCTCATCGTCTACATGTGATTGCATGTCTCTTAGACACTTCCTTGTGCTATATGTCTGCACAGTGCACTGCTGAAATACCTTCATGGATGAAGAGAGTAAATCTATGTCCTAGGGGTCATAGATAATAGTCTGAAATAATCTGGCCTACCTTTTTTTAAAAACTGCATTTTTTTTTTTATTTCATAGTATGTTTTTGTTTTCTTGTAAAATAATGCCTAGATTTTCAATTGGTGTGTGCCAGGGCCACTGGTGATTCAGCAAATGGCCTCCAGGTATGTGTTGACATCTGGAACACTTCCAGGCTGGTCTCCTCCAGCTTTAAGCAGACCTGTACAGTCTGTGCAGCACAGCAGTCATGGGGGATATGTTCAAGACTCCCAGTGGATGCCTGAAACCATGAGTAGTATAGAACCCTATAATATGTTTTTTTCCTATATGTACATACCTATCATAAAGTTCAATTTATAAATTAGGCACAGTAGGAGATTAACAACAATAATTAATAATAAAAAAGAATAATTTTAACAATATACTATAATAAAATTTATGCTAATGTGGTCTCTGTCTCTAAACATCTTATATTGTACTTACTCTTCTTGTGAT
Source organism: Macroglossus sobrinus (assembly GCA_004027375.1). NCBI lineage: Eukaryota > Metazoa > Chordata > Mammalia > Chiroptera > Pteropodidae > Macroglossus > Macroglossus sobrinus. The sequence continues at coordinate 80,650 of PVKZ01003124.1, forward strand.
GATGTGAGATAACACAATGTCTGCATGATGAAATAAAGTGAGGTATTCTGAACAGCATACAATTTAAAACTTATAAATTATTTCTTTCTGGAATTTTTTGTTTAATATTTTCAGACCGTGGTTGACCACAGGTAACTGAAACCGTAGAAAACAAAACTGCAGATGGGGGTGAGGAACTACTATACATGAGGGTGCTGCATGTATGTCAGCAGTTTCTGTTTGCCAACATACGATAACCATTGCATAATAAGCCCCTTGTACATGTCCTATTTCCTTTAGTCTTGCATGTGAGACGCATATATCTGCCATGTCACCTGGAGACAAACAGATCTAGGCTGTTACTTATCAATGAATCCCAGTAATGAGTGGCAAGGTGGCTTGAGTACCTGCTCAATGAGTGTCTGCTTCAGGTAATTGAGATAATTGAAGAAGTGAGTAAAGTGGATCAACCTCATTTCAAAGCTGAGAGTACCCTGGAGCTTCCACCAGGACTGCCAGAAGATTAGGCTCCCTCCAGAAGCAATGCCTTCTCTTTCACCTCCCCATCCTCCTTCCTCCCTATAGGCCTTTGTACTAAACCTTGACATTAGTATTTATTTAAATGAACATAAGCTAAGCAATTATTAAGGAAGAAGAGGAAAAAATACTTTCCTGAGGAGCAGGGATTAGTAGATCTCTGAGGTAAGCATCGTGTCCAAATGCTTCTGTGCCCCGTGGGTCTGGAATTCAGAACTCTGAAGACAGTGGTGCTGCAAGGCTGGTACTTATGCCTTGGGAACTTGGAGGAAGTTCCTCAGAGAGACAGGACCAGATCTCTAAGGAGGTTGCATTGGCCAACTGATGCTAGTGCCTCTGAGTGAATGCTAAGAGACTGTGAGGTTCTAGCAGTCTGGAAAACTGCAAACTGGAATCAGTTGTTGCTTCTGGAAAAAACCGCTTTTACTCAAAGAGGTGTTGCTGGGGAACTGCTGACTTGAACCGGAAGCAAACAAAAAAGTGAATATCTCTTTTTCCTGCTCCAGCCTTTCAGGCTCTCTTCAGCAATCTCTTACCAGTGAAGCCTAACAGAAAGCTGGAAAGAACCCCAGTCTTTCCTACTCCCAGGGACATAGCAGCAACACAATTTCCCCGTGGTAATCAGGAGAAATCACCCAGGCAATAGAGAGCATCTCCTTTCTCTCCTTTTGCCTTTTTTGTTCAGTGGCACAATGAGCCTAAAAGGTAAGCAAAATCTCAACTTTCAATTCAATGGAATCTTTGATTTGTTTCCTAGTGGAAGTATTCCTCCCATAGGAGCCAAGACTTCCAAACCAGAAGAGCTCAAAGTTGAGGGGAAGGGAAGCAAGAATTCAGAGAAAGACTTATTAAATGTGATAGATCAGTTTTAAATTTGAACATTCTGGTTATGGGAGAAGTAGCACCATATATTTGCTGTTGAATCAAAACATTATACTGCTTACTATAAGGTAATATTCATCCTTTCAGGGTATTGTCTCTCAACTAGCATCATAATTAAGCTGTCAGTAATTCTACCAGTCCATCAGGTCACTTTCTTCTGTAGTTTCAGGGTCATTCTAAGACCAGTGAACTCCATAAGCATGAGCCTATTGATGTGCTTCTTTTGCCACAACAAGAGCTTCTTGATCCAAAATCGTATTATGGGAATATCATGGTGGTAAATAAGGTACTTCATTAGTTCATACATGCTGGTGCTGGCAGAAGTATTAAAGGCAAGGAACACAAATGCATATCCAGAATATAAATCTAAATTTAGTGAGAACAAATTGTCCCCTCCATGATAGAGGAGACCCAGTGTAATCAACCTGGCACTTGGTGGCTGGCTGGTTCTCCCAGGAAGTACTGGTATGTTGGAGGCTCAGCATTAGTCTCTGCTGTTCACAAGTAAAGCATTCAGCAGAAACAGCAGCCAGATTGGTCTATGTTTTTTTTTTTAAGCCTATGCATTGCCTATATTCATGCCATCTTGTACATGGACACTTTAAACAAACACCAGGATGGCTGGGGAAAGAGGCCAACTGACATCCACGGAATGTGTCTTCTTGTCCACTTAATTATTAAAAGCACCCTCTGTAGTGGATGCTCTTTGGAGATATTCATGTGGGACACAATTACCTTCACCTTCATTCTGAGAGTCATTGCTCTCAATGTGCAACTAATCAAATTTCACATACGTTGTCTGGATAAAATGCCCAGCATACTAATTAGTTGAATAGATTAAGCCCAAAGGAGTTGTCTGGGTGTAGATGCAGTGGCCCTTGAGCATTACTTTAGCTATTTAACTCATCCAGGGTGATGCACACAAAACGTTTACACAACTTATCAACTGATATCAGAGTGAAGGAAGCTGGAATCATCATATTCTGTTAGAGACCTCAAGCTCTCACATGTATAAAAGCTCTGACAAGAGCTAGCAGATAATGCAGATGAGGATCTGTCATTTTAGAGGTTATCTCAAATCTGCTAACATGTCCCACTTGCTCCTCTGACAGTCACTTAATGTGATGATATATTTCTCTGCCCTTGCTGTGGCTCCAAGGACCCACTAGGTGAGCAACCTCTCCTTACTCTGACCCTGTCCTTTTCCCCTCCGGTGCTTCAGAAGGATCACATCCCAGCACTGCCATTCAATCAAGAGTTATAAACTTCTAAGTTAAAGAGGGGAAGAACCAAGTAGTAATTAAGAGTCATTCGGATGACTGGATACCTTCTTCTTTCCTAACGTTTACAAAGGTTGTGATATTTTCTACAGTAATTATGGTACAGAAGCAAGGAGCCCGATAAAATTGAGCCTCAGTTATGTTTCTGAGGAAGTATTTCCACAAAAGGAAATCAAAGTTATCTTCCATATATGTGTTGGACGTGCAGATTTCTCAGAAAAGTTGAGAAAGGATCTCATCTCAGGATTTACATTTATTGATCTCACTTGATCACTCAAAGTAAATCATTTTATTTAGTCTTCCCACCACATCCAGGAAATGAATTCGTCTGAAGTAGTTTGGCCAGGATCTCTCTCTGGTTACCAGTAGACAATCTTTCTGTCTCCAAAGCCTATTTACTTAAGGAAACTGGTATAATGTCATTCATATTGAACAAGAGTATTTTTGTATATTCATAAATTCTGGTAAACCCCTCTGTAGGGATCTTAGGGAAAAGATCTGTACTTGTACAGATAAAAAAAAAATGACCTAATAATTTTCTCTTCAAGAACCATTTCACATATCTGGTGCCTTGCTCGAAATAGCTGTAAAACGTGCATACACAATTACCTTCTAGACCTGTTTGTTTAAGAAGTACATCAGAAAAACAACTCGGCTAACAGAGGGCAGGTATGATTACTTCCTGGTTTTAACCCCTTTCAAATCCCAGCACCATCAGGAGTAAGGAATTATTTGGAAACTGACTTCCTGACTTACATATTCTTCTGGCAAACTTCACTAGTTCCAGAGGAAAAACATTGCAGTCAGCCAGAAACTATTTGTTTACCTACAATCTTCTCAGCTTTCAAAAAGGCAATGGAAACTTAAGGTTTTTTTGATTTATGGAAAGTGCTGGCAAGGTTGTTGGCAATGTCTATGACAGCCCTTTCTTTTCTAAGATGTCTTCTTGGAATTGAATTTACATATACTTAAATGTATAGATACTTAGTGCTCACATCAATAAAACTTGACTATTTTGTACATTGATGAAACTGTTAAACAAAATAAGATATAGAACATTTCCATCACCCCAGAACGTTACCTCTTGACCCTTTTCAGTAAATGTTCTTCTTGACACACACATCTCAGAAACAACTACTCTTGATTTCTATAACCATAGATTAATGTTGCCTGTTCTTGGACTTCATATACATAGAATAATACAGTGTACATATTTTGTGGTTTTGTGTCCAGATTCTTTCACTCCACATAATGCCTTGAGATTTATCCACGTTTTTGTGTGTATCAGTAGTTTTTCCTTTTCGTTGCTACTTAGTATTCTTTTGTATGAATCTACTACAATGAATCCACTACAATTTATTTTTTTCATTTATAGATAATTTGGTTCTTTCTAGTTGAGGTTTGTTAAGTTTTTTTTTAAAAAAGGATTTCGATTAAATGGAGTAGACTTCGTGCAAAATCATGAGAGGAGAGTTTTACAAAGAGGAGGTTTCTCTAAAAAAGGTTCATTTCTTTTCTGAAGAGAAAATAAGATTGATTTAGTTGTGGAGCAGAGAGAATTTCAAACAAACTTCTCAAAATTCTCAACTATAAGATTTGAGAAACATGAAATTTTTTTCCAAGGAAACACGTGGCATCTTCTTCATTGAAGGACTTTTATGCTCTTTATTCTGATTGATTTGAGATGATGTGGATGAAATTCAAAGGCAGAGGGAAAGACCAAATTAGTATATGTTATTTTCAGTCCTAATCTAATGTAGTCACCATTCTTTCGAGAAAACACTTTATTAGCTGCCGTGGTACAGAGATATGCTGTACTGTCTGACTTGACCTTACACTTCATTTGTAGAAAAACTTCAGTTTTCTCTAATATGCTGAAATCACATTCTATACCTCATCTGTGTGTCCATCCAGTCATTGGTTTATTTAACACATGCTTGAGTGCCAACTCTGAATTGTGTTAGAAGTTAAAATGGAATAAAAATTGCTTCATTTGACATTATGTGAATAGCCTGAGGTCTCTTGTAAGGGCCCAATATAAAAGTATTCTGTGTTATTGCTAGATATGTAGTTAAGATGCTAAGCATGTAGGTAGCAGTCATTACATTTACTATAGCACAACCTGGCTTGTGCTTTTCTCCAGACTGTAAAGTCATACCATTTCCACAGGGGTTTATAATCAGATCATGGTGGCATCATGTACTAACATTTAATCTTCATTCCTGGCCTCTTTCCTCTTATTCATTAACCCCTCCCTAGGGAAGGATCAATGACTTACCCAATTGATGGATTTGGGAGAGGGAATTGTGCAGGCTCAGTTCAATTCTTTTTCTCTTTCTCTGTCTTTTGTGAGTGTTATTGTCTATAGTCTGCCACCTGGTAAAAGTGGCCTGCTTCTGGAGAGTGGAGATAGTGAGAGGGCTGAAATCATCCAGTTCTGCCAGAAACTGGGTGAGCAAATGAATTAAATTCGAGAGTGAAATATTGGCAAGACTGTTTGGGTCCTGCTCTAATGCCATGTTCTCCCAGTCAAATTTTCCAGTAAAGAAAGTAGATATTTTGAGCATATTATCTTTAAATATATCATTTTCCCAAAGTTTTTATCTATTTCCTAATACAATTTCTACTAGGGTGAGAAAGAGGAACGTGATAGAATCTAATGTAAAAAAGATAAAAATATAACTTATACAAATGTATGATGAGCATACACAAAAGATGTATTTCAGAAATATCAAGAAAATCAAACTGGTTCAAAGAAGATATAACAGATTGAAAGGAAAGTAAAAAGAGAAGCTGTTAAAATCAATTCTTCAGTTGTATATAACTAGTTAAATTTCTATGGAGCAATAAACTTCAAATTCTGAAATATCTTTTCTTCTCAACAAAAAACACATCTATACTGGACAAAACAAATTTGCAACTTATTTATCTTCTCCTAGCACGCAAATGTGGACTTTACAGAAATGTGGACTTCATCAAAAGGAAATAACAAGTCATTGTCATTTTCTGTTGCATCATCAGACAGATGACCCTTGTTAGACAGTGTTGTTTCTTAGATGATGCTCTAGGATGGCTTTCGAAAGGAATGAAGCAGTACCTTTGCTCTATTTGCAAGTCAGGATAATTTTTTTAACAGTTGTTCTTTATTAGAACACTACAATTTCTGAAAGACAAGCACTTATTCAATAAAGAATACAAGAAAACACCCTGGCCTAGAATATAGCCAACTTAAGGCAGTTATCACTAACTAGGCACCTTATCCACTGCAAGTAGCATTTCTAAAACTAATCATTATTGACAGCATCTGTTAGGGGCTGAATGGTTGTGTTCCCTCCCCCCCCCACCACCACCACACACACACACACAATGGGATAATCCTTGGAAGTAGAGCCTTTGGGAGATAACTGGGATGTTAGAGTAGAACCCTTATGATGGGATCAGTGCCATTATGAGAAAAGGCACAGAGAGCTTGCCTCCTCTCTCTCTGCTTTCTTCTATGAGAGGATACAAGGAAAAGACAGTGATTTTCCAAACAGGAAGAAGGCCTTTACCAGATTCCAGATCTGCTGACACCTTGATCTTGGACTTCCCAGCCTCCAGAACTGTGAGATAAACGTCTGTGGTTAAGCCATCAAGTCTATGGCATGCTTTTATAGCAGCCAGAATTGACAAAAACAGTATCTGTATAATGATTGATTTTGGACAGAAATCTTTACCTCTCAGGTAAGTAAGTTGCAAAGCGTGCCTTCAGATTGCTAAATTAATTGAACTGTTTAATGGAGTTATTTACTGTATGTTTTTATATAGGCGTTAACCTCTACTTTTATTGCCCATTGAATACTAAGAGTATCTTATATGAACTATGATTTATTGTTAATCATTAATATTTAGCTCTTCCAACAACAGTTGACCAGAAAGTTTCCATTTCTTCTACCCACACCTAGTTTCTATGCAATAAACATAGAACAGAACATTTGTCTACCTCTTAGCCATGGCCGGAAAACATGAAGCCAGTTCATCTAAAAATGTATCTAGTCATTTTTACTAAAGATAAGTAGAACTAGGACACAAAACTGCGTTATGCCATTTTGTAATGAAATTTGTCTGTCAACTACCTATTCCTAGTAACTCTAAGATTCACATTATTTCTAGAAAAAAGATTCTGAGGGAGCAATAATAGCCTGGTATCTATTTAAAGATGAACTACCTTGGCTTTTTTACGGCATCAGGAATTGATAGCAGGAATATAATCAGAAGTTGTATTATAATTCGAAACAGTGAAGGAAGTATTTAAATAATTCTTAATAATCTACTAAATTGTAAAAGTTCAAGAATATTATATTTCGTCCAAGGTTTTATACCTTTGAGAGAATATTCAATTGAGTAAGTTGGACTATAGCTTGTTGTATATAAAATGGTATAAGGTTACAAAATACCTAAAGAGATTTAGCGTTGCCCTTTTAAAAATAGAATTATTGCATAGTGAAAGATGTCTGAGAAGCCAAATTAAGGTATTTCTAGATACTGATATATATTCTATGTGCTAGGCTTTTGTTAAAATTGTTATATATACATATTTTTGTGAGACGCATTAAGCTAAATGCACAGAGAGGCATTTCCCCCTTCTTACATGACACTGTGGAAAGGTGCATTGCTAAACTGAAAGATGCCACATGTAATATGAGAGTTTTCTGTATTCAAGGATATTAAATTTTGCCATAAAGAGAGAGAGCAAACACAAATGAATGGAACAAAATTTTCTTTGTTGAGCAGAGATAAGTAAGTTGGTAACCCATGAGATATTTTAGACAAATAAAGGAGGTAGAGAATATGTATGTGAATATACGAAGTGATGGAAGGAACAAATGACAATATTTGTGAGATCTTGTCAGCCACCCATCAGTGACATATATTCTGGCCCCACCTGTTCTTTGCCACATCAGAAACCATAGCAGCTCCTCAGGCTAATGGCTAATGGCCACAGGCACTCACCCCTAAAACAACTGGTCTGATAGCAACTCAAAGGCAACCAGGGGAGTCAAGGTAATTTCTTACACAACACCAGGAATTGAAAGTGTATTGCAAAAACTTGAAACTATAATCATATACCTCAAGTAACTACTGTTATATGTGTATCCCTTTAGAGTTTCTCCCATCTTTTATCAGTTTTTCTCTGTAAACCACATTGCTTAATTCTTTTTTTCCCCTTTAATTCTGCCCCGCCACCCTCCACCCCCCACCCCCAGCCCTTGCTTCCACCCCTGACCTATGGATGTTGCTGTTTCTCCTTAAGAACTGGCTCTCTGAAGGTGGGGGCAACCCCTCCCACACACTCGCTGGGTGCACCTGGGGCTTGGTGCAAGGGGGAGGCCTAGCGCACGGGATGGGGGGGAGGTGCTGGTGCACCTGGAGTATGGTCCTTGACTCCACCTGGGGTGCAAACCCAGGACCTTCTGTGTGTAAAGCAAACATACTAACCAATACACTATGGAGCCACCCCTGCTTAATTTTTATTTTTTACAATGAGTCATGATATTAATAACATTTATTGTCCCTTCATAGGTTTGGACCTGCAAGTTTTTCTTTCAGCTGGTTGTATGTTTTATGTCCCTTTCTCTTCCTTCTTTAGTCCCTTTATCCTTTTGTTTCTTCTTCCTTTTTTTCTTTCCTTCTTTCCTTTCTTCCTCTATACCCCATTTCTCCCTCCCTCCCTCTCTTCCTTCCATTTTTCTCTCCTCCTGTCTTTGACTATTTCTTTTGACCCTCTTGGCTGCTTCTTTTATATGGTTTATTTTAGGAATGTTTTAAGGTGGTTTAATGGGATAAGTAAGTGCAGCAAAATAGATTTATGAAAATTCAGTGAAAAAGAAAAATTAAAATATTCAATGGAGATAGGAAGTGAAGCTAGAAATGAATGAGGCTATTGCACCACCGCCCACCACAGAGCCTTCCTTGTTAAAGGTGAGCCACACATTTGGCTCTAAGCCTCCTGGAAATTAATGTGAAAAGGGGAAATTGAAAGACTCATATCACAGGCTTCTCAGACAACTTAAATTGCAGACCTCAGGCAAAGACCTCCTCTCTTAGTTCCAGACTGACCAGCAATTGTCTGAATTCATCTCTCTCAGGTAGGACTTTAAAAACATCAGCAATAAGTAACCCACACATTTTGAATTTTCTTATCACATCCCCCTAATATATATAGTTGCACTAAGCTCAAAGTCTGCATAAAATCAAATGTTTAATTACCACATAAAAAAGATCATCAAATTTCCAGCTTGAAATGGTGGGACCTAGGTGCCTATCTCTCGATCTTTTTTACCTGAAAAATTCACATTTTTAGTTCTTTAACATGCAATGTAACACTAGGTGCTGCATTTTTCATCAGTGAAGAATGCATATGCAAGTGGCAAAAATCTTATTGCACTGGCTTAATCAGACAAAGATTTGTGTTAGGCAGTTCAGGCTTCCATAACAAAAACATCACAGTCTGGGTGGCTTTAACAAATTTATTTTTTTATTTCTGGAGGTTAGAAGTCCAGGATCAAGGTGCTGATTGATTAGCTTTCTAGCGAGAGCTCTCTTAATGGCTTGCAGATGGCTGCCTTCTTTCTGTGTGCTCACATAGGGCGGGTAAGGAGACAGAGGGAAGGAAAGACAGAGACAGAGACAGAAAGGGATAATATTTGGTTTCATGCACAAGAGAGAAAGGTCTCTTCCTCTTCTTATAAAATCACCAATCTTATCTGACTAGGGTCCCACCCGCATTACTTCATTTAGTCTTAATTGCTTCCTAAAGGCACCGTCTCCAAATACAGTCACATTGGGAGTTAGGACTTAAACACATGAATTTGGGAGGCACAATTCAGTCCATAGCTAGGTTTGTTAATTTTCATATAAAATTCGAGAAGAAGGGAGTCCAAAACTGGTGTAGCAGCTCCATGATATCACCACTGTCTCAGGCTCGGTTTCCCTGCCTTGCTTTCTCTAGTGTGTGACTTCTGTTTCAGCGGTCACAGACGCCTCCTTCATATTGGCTCAACTTGCTGGCATGAAGGATGAAGAAAGATCATATGCAATCAATTTTTTCCTCTGGACGTTCCTAGCAGATTGTTCCTTAATATCCCACTGGTGGGAACTGTGTCGTATGGTGACCCCTAACTGAGAGGGTAGAGTGCTGGGCATTGAGTTTCATAGCTTAGGATAATTTTACTTGGAGCAAAACTGGAATTCTGTTAGTGAAGAAGAAAGAGTGAATGACTATGGAGAAGACAGCTCTCAGTGTTTGTTATAGTGTCTCACCAATTAGGCTGATCATAACACTAAAGCATGACTAAATTTAAAAAACCAGAAGGAACTCCTAATATAATATATTATGGATCTATAATTCTTTGATGTTTTGGTTTAATCCACAAAAAAAATTAAAGTTTTCTCCATAAATATATATTTTTTCAGTATTAAAGCACAGTTTGATCCACCACCAATTTTCATATTCAGGTCCAGCATCAGATTTTACTTGCTAGTAGCAGGCTCCACTTAAAAGAAATCGGAAGGTGGCTGACTCTGTATATTAGAGCCAGAAAAGACACGTTTTCTCTCAAGTAAATCACAAGCCCCCTCTAGGAGGAGGCATCCTTACTCTGCACTTGTTCTCTGTGTGAAGGGTGAGTGTCCTCCAGCTGCAAGACTGAGCCGCATATATGCAATATCACTTTTTGCCAGTAGGTGACAACAGCTTCTAACATGTGAAGATTCCTGAGGAGAAGTCTCTCAAGTTTGAGGCATTAAATAAGGAATCTGCTACCTATTTTGTTAGCTGTTTTCCAAGAATATTCTTTGTGTGAAAGGAACACAAGTGTAAGGGGAATCATGTCACTCCTCTGTTTGAAATCTTTCAATACCCTCTCAGTTTTGGGATTACAAAAGATACGCAGATAGACGAAATAAACGCTGTCTACACAGCAAGAGCTGCTCTTGCACCTACCCTGATTCCTCTCTTGCATCCAATCTTGGTTCTCCAGCTTCTTGTTCATTCCATAAGCTACTTGTTATCCCTTTAATATATCCCCATTTTGCTTAAGTGAACAGAGTTGTCTTCTGTTGTTTGTGAACCAGAAATTCTGAGAAGCATTCCCTTATAAACATCTAGAGTCTTATTACAGTTTATCTTGTTTTGTTATTTGAATATTTGGATGGCCTGTTGCTATTTTGTAAACTTCTGTTCACATACTTTTTCCCATGAAGTCTTCCTTGATATCTCCAGTTGTACTTAATTTCTCCATTATTTGAACTCTGTAACTGGTGACACTAATCACTTATAGTCATCATAGATCAATATATATAGAAATATAGAGAGAGTACATAGATCTTTCATTTTCCCTTCAAGACTCCAGTAGAATCAGTTCAACTTTCTGAGTGACATGACAACTGGCTGCTCAATAAACTAAACTAAATAAAGGGTCAAATGCAACACCATCCTAGGAAAGGATGTTTTAACAAGTAAGAGATCTTTTTGAAATACAATGCTTTATATCCCCAAAACTAACCCAACAAGGGCCTCCCAGGATGGGGAGGTAGAGGATGTGGGGCAGAGGGTGTTAATGATATATTTGGGGGATTTCTTCTTGGAATGCCAAAGAATAATCTACACCTAAAGCAGCCCACCCCACTACACACAAGCTCTGCATGAATAGTCATAGCTGTGTCAGAAGAGTGACCATAGAGTTGCTTCAGAAGTTTTTGCAGGAGAGGGGATATGTATTGGTGTGTGTGTGTGTGTGTGTGTGTGTGTGTGTGTGTGTGTGTGTGTGTGTTCATTTGGGGAGGGAGGTTATAGAAAGGACAGGTTAGAATTTTCAAAGCTTCTTACCCATTGCTCTGAAAATATTTGATTAAAATTAGCTATTTATTACATTGTTGGAAAAATAGAAAACATAGCTTTTTGCTTTATGTAAACTTAATTCATGTTTATTTGGCACCTGCTGTAAGCCAGATGCTTACACTCAGCCTCCTTATGAGTCTGGATTTATTATTACCATGCTATAGGTAAAGAATCACTGGCTCACTGAGCTTGATGATCTGGAACATAAGTATTCTGAACTTATGCTAAATTTTCTGCTCTCTCCACCTAACCTCATTAAAATGTTAGTGAGTAGTAAGATGAAGCAGAGTCTAAAGGGAATTACCTTAGACATTGACAAGTAAAGACTAGATTCTAATAACAGCCCTGCCACTGTCCAACTAAACTGGGTGATTTTGGAGAAGTCTATTTTTTATTTATATGAGCTTGGAGCCTATGAAGTTGCTATTTTTGTATATATAAAAAGATCGGAGGAACAATGTATTAGAAGAATAGTTTAGGTAAAATGAGACTGTTGGATCATTTAGACCACATGGCACATTGCAGTCTATTGTTTTTCATAATTATGATTTGATAACCACCATGATTGCCAAGAAAAAGTTCCACTATGATCAATGGTGATAACTCTTCAAGATCAGAGAAGTCATTTGATCCCCTGGGAGCTGTGTTACTTAGTATTTACACAGGGTGATTTCACCCAACCAGAGAATTTTTTAATGTTTCTGCATGCTATGTCAGGGCATTTAAACTTATATACTAAAAGGAAGGAAGCAGTGAATCTTAGAATAGCAAACTAAAATCTTACCTTATGTGGACACGTAACAAATTTAAAATAAGGGCAAACACTGAGAACGCAATGGAATGGACCTGAATTTTATTTTCCTCTTGCCTTTTACCCCAACTACAGGACTATTTCCAGGAGTGTCTGTCTCATGGTAAGCTCACAAATCTCTGTTATAACCAGGACAGGAAGCCTAATGCTTTAGAATTCTGTAATTATCTTTTCCATCAGTGTTTTCTCAGGGAATGGGCTGCAGTACTCAGAAAACTCTCTCAAGAAAATGAGGTTGATCTAATTTAAAATCATGGTTTCTACTGAAACTTCTGTGGTCTTTGGCTGCAGAGGATTAGGCAAATAACTGATGGGAAAGAGCAAGTAGGACTTCTAGCTTCCAGAACTATGAGAAAATAAATTTTTGTTGTTTAAGCCACCCAGTCTGTGGTTCTTTGTTATGGCAGCCCAAGTGGACAAATATAGCAAAGAACTCACATCAGGAAAGAGTAGTTGAGAACCCAGACTGAGGTGGTAGCTTTGGGTTTAAAGAAAGAGATATATTAGTGATGTGTAAATAACAGGATTTAATGATCTGTTGAATCTAGGAAATAAGAGGAGTCTAGGCCGACCCCAAGATTTCTAACATTGTTACTTGAGTGTATGTTGATTTCATTAAAAGAGCTGGTAAATTTGTGAGTGTGTGCGTGTGCAGATGCACTATGTGTGTGTTTGTGTAAGTTAGCTTAAGGCTAAGAGGCTATATAAAAAAAATCCAATAATAATTCCATTACAAAATGGCTTACAAAAGATAAACCTATTTCTCTCTCATATATCAGTCCAAGATCAACTTTTCAAATTGGTAAGTAGCTCTTCCTAATGACCCAGGTTCCTAGGATGCTTCTCAATGTCTATAAGCCTTGTCATCATCTGCATGGTTGAGGTGAGGTAGCCACAAGTTCCAGCTGTTGCAGAGGAGAAAGAAAGTGAAATATAGAGGAAACAAATCTGGGTGTCTTAAGTCTCAGACCCGGAAGTGGCACACATCACATGTGTTCACATTCCTTTAAAGAAAAATTAGCAATGTAGTCACAACTAACTTCAAGCAAGAAATTTTGTATGTCTGGGAAGCTCTGTGCCAAGCTAAAATCCTATAAGGAAGAAAGGGTAATAGATTTTGATGGACAGTGAATAACCTCTGTCACAGTAAACATGTGAAGACATGGCTAAAAATGTATATTTAGGAGCCATTAAACTATGAGAATGAAAGATATCTAAAGATATTGTGTGCAAACCAGAAACTAATACACAGAAGGACATACCAACTTTTGGAAGAGGGCCCCTGAAGGAGATCAAGAAGAATTGGACACAAATATAGAAATAGACTTGTATCTTTTTGAGTAGACATTTATTATTCTTGTAGCCTGCTCATCATTCTAAACCCTCTTACTATGTTTGAGAAATTTCTCACCTTGTGAATTTTGGTAGAAAGAGGACTACCTCTAAATATAGAGGTTGAAGATGCTAGGTGCTTCTTTCTTAGCCTTCCTTGTTTCAGGAGTGTGAACAGGTGACCTACCTTCGTCAATCAGATGCATCCAACCAACCTGTAAATTGCAAGCTATGGAGGACCCTCTGGCAGCAGTGGTGGTTGCAGTAGGATGGAGTGTCTAGGGCAACCATGCAGCAGTGCTATTAGTGTCCAGCATCCAGTGCTGGTGATGTTGACAGTACAAGCTGAAGTACTTGGTGCTTATGACAATAATAATGGCTTTACTTCTGCTGGAATATTTCTCCTATCTGCATAGCCTATGAGCCACCTTCAATACCTCCTTATGAGATACTTAGATCAATGCAACATCATTACAATAATTTCCCCTTTTTTATTAAAAAAAAATTCTTTTGCTTACAATTAAGAACAGTGGCCGTACATCTTTCTTAAAATGCAAATTTATGGTTCATCCTTTTCTTTTTAAAGTTCTGGTGAATATATTTTAGAATATTATCTAAGAAGGAAAGATTTTTTTTTTTTTAGAAAATTTGGGAGACCTAAATTTCTCTAGAAAAATATGCATGTGCATAATGTAGGTCATGAGATGTAGGTTGTGGTTGGTTAGAAAAACCCTTACCATATTCATTCAGGCAAACCCAGAAATCATTATGATTCAGGAAAAGTCTAGGTTTTGTTTTCAGTAATACAAGGCTGATGTTTTTGTAAAATTGCACGAGCAATGAGTTAGCTCACGAGAGAATCTGGGCATGTACTTTCAGCAGATTAAGTAATGGGAAGTAAAGAAGAAACATTAAGTTGCTAATAATGCAAATTACCTAATAATGTAAATTTTGAACAATATTTAACATTTATTTTCTGGGTTACTTGATGGTTCTGTAAGTTAATGTAGTCCCATAGGAATAATTAATATATTTTATAACTTCAGATTTAGTATTTCTTGATCTATCTCTGGGCTTAGCTATTAAGATAACCTCTTTCTCTGATAAGGACACAGATTTAAAGGGATAAAAGATAGCTGGTTATTCCATCAAAACCATACATCTATTGTGGCATTAAAATATAGTTTTTATTTTTTGTGCTCTCTACTTCTTATCTTTTTTTTCATTAAATTTATTGGGGTATCATTGGTCGATAAAAGTATATAGATTTCAAGTGTACAATTCGATAATATGTCATATATATACATATATATATATATATTGCATTGTGTGTTCACCACCCAAAGTTAAATCTCCTTCTGTCACCATACATTTGACTCCCTTTACCTTTATTTACCTCCTCTCTCCTCTCTTTTCCTCTGGTAACAACTAAACTGTTGTCTGTATTTATGAGTTTTTGTTTGTTTGTCTTGTTCATTTGTTGCTTTTAGTTTTATATCCCATATATGAGTGAAATCATCTGCTTCTCAAATTTTTCTGTCTGACTTATTTCACTTAACATGATAATCTCAAAATCCATCTATGTTGTAAATGGCAGTGTTTCATCTTTTATAGCTGAGTAATATTCTGTTGTATATATGTACCACAGCTTATTTATTTCATCATCTATTAAAGGCCACTTTGGTCGTTTCCATGTCTGGTCACTGTGAATAATGCTGTAATGAACATTGAGGTGCATATATCCTTACAGATAAATGTTTTCAAATTTTGGGGGTAGATACCCAGAAGAGAGATTTCTGGATCAATCAAATGGTAATTCTATCCTCCACACTGTTTTTTATAGTGGCTGTACCAATTTACATTCTCAAAAGCGGTGTATGAAGGTTCCTTTTCCCCTCAACCTCTCCAACACTTATTATTACTTGTCTTGTTGATAACAGCTATTCTAACAGGTGTGAAGTGGTATTTCATTGTGGTTTTAATTTGCATTTTTCTAATAGCTAGTGAAGTTGAGTATCTTTTCATGTCTGTTGGTTGTCCGTGTGTGTCTTTGGGAGAAGTATTTGTTCAGGTCCTCTGCCCATTTTTAAATTAGATCATTTGCTTTTTGGTTGTTGAGTTGTATGAGGTTTTTATATATTTTGGATTAGCTCCTTACCAGAGGCATTGTTTGCAAACATCTTCTCTCATTCAGTTGGTTGCCTCTTTGTTTTGCTGATGGTTTCTTTTGCTGTGCAGCAGAATTTTAGTTTGATGTAGTCCCATTCACTTATTTTTGCTTTTATTTCCCTTGCCTTTAAAGTTAAATTCATAAAATCCTCTCTAAATCTAAGGTCCATGAGTTTAGTACCTATGTTTTCTTCTATGCAATTAATTGTTTCAGGTCTTGTATTTACGTCTTTGATCCATTTTGATCTATCAATGAGATATATCAAATAAACAAAATAAATGATAAAATTATATTAAAACATCAATAGATGCAGAAAATACATTTGACAACATACAGCACCCATTTATGATTAAAAGGAAATTAATAAAATGGGTATATAAGGAAAGTACCTCAACATAATAAAGGCCATATGTGACAAACACTCAGCTAATATACTCAATGGTGAAAAACTGAAAACTTTCCCTCAAAGATCAGGACCAAGACACGATTGCCCTCCCTCACCACTCCTATTCAACATGATACTGGAAATCCTAGCTAGAGCAATCAGTCAAGAGAAAGAAATAAAAGGCATCCAAATTGGGAATGAAGAAGTCAGATCATCACTTTTTGCAGATGACATAATTCTCTATACAGAAAATTCCAAAGACTCCATCAAAAAACTATTAAAGCAGCAAGCGAATACAGTAAAGTTGCAAGATAAAAAATTGATGTACAAAATCCATTGCATTCCTATATACTAACAATAAAATTTCAGAAAAAGAAATGAAAAACAATTTTTACAATTGCAACAAAAAGAATAAAATACATAGGAATAAACTTAACAAAGCCTGTGAAAGACCTATGCACTGAAAACTATAAAACATTATTCAAAGAAATTGAAGAAAACACAAAGGAATCAGTGTTCATGGATTGGAAGAATCAGTATAGCTAAAATGGCCATATTACCCAATATACAGATTTAATGCAATCCCCATTAAAATCCTAATGTCATTTTTTAAAAGAAATAAAACAAAAAATCATCAATTTTTTTTTTTGGAATCACAAAAGACCCCAAATAACCAAAGCAATCCTGAGAAGAAGAAGAAACAAAAAAAAACAAGTCCAGAAGTATCACACTGACTGACTTCAAATTATACTACAAAACAATAATAATCAAAATAGCATGATATTGGCAGAAGACACACAGACCATTGGAACAGAATTTAGAGCCTAGAAATAAATCTACCTGTATATGGGCAAATAATTTTTGACAAAGGAGCAAGGAATATAAAGTGGAGAAAAGAAATTCTCTTTAATAAATGGTGCTAGGAAAATTGGAAAGCTACATGCAAAAGAATGAAACTAGACTGCAGTCTGTCACCCATACATTAAAATTAACTCAAAATGGACAAAGACCTAAATATAAGTTCTTATCTTTTTCTAACTCTCTCTTCTACCTCCTTTTACAAAAAATTTCCTAAGTGGACATAAACCTTTCTATTTCTCATTCCCTTCACGGTCCTTTCTAAGTTATCCAGAGATCTTCATTTTTCACCTAAAGAAATAGATTCATTTTGGAGGTTTATGTATATTCTTATTCACTTAAGAAGGAAGTCTTGGCTGTGACAGTAAAAGCCCTTAATGAGTTTTGGTTTTGAATGAATGAATGACTGAGTGAACGAATGAAAAGTAACACATGGTTGAGGTCCAAACTAGGGAGAATTTTAAAAAATCTTTAATTTGAGCTATTTTTACCTTAAGGCTATGAATCTCTGGCCTGAAATTTACCCAATTACGGCTTCCCTTATGTAGAAATGAGAATACTATTTTTACAATATAATGCTGAAGAGTAGAGCTGAGGTTCTGCCCCACAGAGCTGAATTCATTCTCATTCCTGCTCCCTGTCCTATCAGTGAAGTGGAGGTGGGGCTTCAGTTCACATAATAACCTTGGAGAGACTTCTTGCTGCACACCTGTCACAGTTTTTGATGCTCCCCAAAGCATCAGTTTCGTTTTCTAAGCCTTGGAGCAGAGTCAAAAATGTGGCAGCCTTCATAGATGGTACCTAAAACTATATATGCTTTTTTTATTCTCTCCAGTCCACACTTCAGTTTTTTCTTTGCCTAAACATTTCCATGTCTTGAGGCTTTACTGAAAAATCATTTCTTCTCCTTAACTATCCTTAAAACTCCATTGGCTTCTCAGTTATTTCTAATGTTTATTTTCACTATCTAAAGACAGTTAAAAAGGGTTTCTGAAAATAGAAGCAGGCTCCCAGCAATTTGTTTTCATCCTGTTAAAGATCTTATTAAGTTCATCTAGAAAATTGACTGGCAAAATCAAAGCATAGATTCTGTAAAACCAACACGAGAGGCAAAAAAAATATCTTATATCAATGTGAACTTTTAAAAAGACTTACATACAACTGGATAACCTAGAGAAATAAGTTGATATCAACAGAGACTTCAAGCCTTCCTCTTATCTCAGTGCTAGAACCTCAAGATAAGACTGAAGATCATTTTTTTGTGTGTTCTTGATTGAGTCACTGCTAACGATATTGCTGATGACATTTAAGATGTCATTAAAACACAATACAGTATAATTATTTTAAATAAGAATTGAGAAGAGCAAGAAAAATCAAAGAAATCAAAAGTTGAAGAAATGGGAGGGATGGTGAAATGAGGAAAGACATCGAGAAGGGAGGGAGATTAGGAAGAAAGAAATGAGATAAGAAAAGAGACAGAAACAGATGAGAGCTATATTTTTACATAGTTCCAAATGTAGTTTATCTTCTCATTAGCCTAGGCTACCATGCATATTCTCCAGAACTGAAAGAATTGGCCTCTTTTATTATATAATCCCAATTTCATCCTTAGCTTGCCTTTTTGGCTTTGAGCAAGTAAGAGAAAATTGGCACAGTATTCTAGCATCTTTGTTATTACTCACAGGAAAGCCTAATTTTGAGACTTACAGAGTCCAGTTATATCAGATCAAAGTAATTTTATTTCTGAACTTTTGTATGTATGTTGTGTCAAAACAGGGTTAGGTAATGGGTTTGATTAATTGGAATTATCTGGCTTATTCAGATGAGAAAATCTTGTGTCTCCTACACATTAGAGTGTCGTTTTGAGTGTAGTTTTCTGAGAAATATGTTGAACTGACTAAAAGGCAAGAAATACAGCTTATACTCTTAAGCCTTAGGGGTAGCAGCTCTCTGGTTTTGGGCAAATTACCTAACCTCCATGGTTCAGTGGAGTATCCATACCATGTGATCAAGTTGAATTTTCCCTTTAGCTTGAACATTACACAATTGAATGATTTAAGACATTTGTTGAGATTACCTATATGTCTGGTTTGGGGAGACATAGGCCATATGCAAATGAACACAGCAACCATACAGTGTCTGTGAAAATGTGGTGTTTAAGAGCACAGGCTTTAGAAAGCCTAATTTAAATCCCACACACCAAAATTAACTCAAAATGGATTAAGGACCTAAATGTAAGACCTGAAACAATAAAATGCATAGAAGAAAACATAGGAACTAAACTCAAGGACCTTGGACTTAAAGAGGATTTTATGAATTTGACCTCAAAGGCAAAGGAAGTAAAATAAATGAATGGGACTATATCAAACTAAAAAGCTTCTGCTCGACAAAAGAAACTGCCAAAAAGGTAAAGAGACAACCATCAGAACGGGAAAATATATTTGCAAGCAATACTTCCAATAAGGCCCTAATGTCCAAAATATACAAAGAACTCATAAAACTCAATAATAACAACAACAACAACAAAACAATGATCCAATCAAAAATGGACTGAGGACCTGAATAGACACTTCTCCCTAGAGGACATACAAATGGCCAACAAATATATGAAAAGATGCTCATCACTAGCTATTAGGAAAATGCAAATAAAAATCACAATGAGATACCATCTCACACCTGTGAGAATGATTATAATCAACAGAACAAGTAATAACAAATGCTGGAGAGGATGCAGAGAAAAAGGAACCCTCATACACTGCTGGTAGGACTGTAAATTGGTACAGACACTATAAAAAACAGTATGGACTTTCCTCAAAAAACTAAGAATTGCTCTGCCATATGATCCAGCAATCCCTCTACTGGGTATTTACCCCAAAGACTTGAAAACCCATATCTGAAAAGATATTTGCACACTGATGTTCATAGCAGCATTATTCACAGTGGCCAGGACATGGAAGCAACTGAAGTGTCCTACGATAAATGATTGGCTAAAGAAGCTGTGGTACATATATACAAGGGAATATTACTCAGCCATAAGAGATGAAGTACTGCCATTTGCAACATAAATAGACCTCGAGATAATTATGCTAAGTGAAATAAGCCAGACAGAAAAAGTTAAAAATCACATGGTATCACTTATATGTGGGATATAAACCTAAAAGCAACAAATGAACAGGACAAATAAACAGAGACTCATGGTTATGGATAATAGATTAGTAGTTACCAGAGGATGAGGGGCGGGAGGTAGATGGGGTAAAGGGGATTAAATATGTGGTGACAAAAATCTAACTATGGGAGGTAAACACACAGTGTAAACATATATATGCCTTATTGTTAAAGTGTACAGCTGAAACTTATTGGATTTCGTTAACCAATGTTACCAAAAATTAATTAATTAATTAATTAATTAATTAAAATAAAAATAAATCCCAGCACTGTCACTTAATCTTAGACAACCTTAAACCTTATTCCAATCTTAATCTTTGAGTATTAAGAGAAAAATGATTGTATAACTAATCGTAGTTCAAAACCAATTGTCAAAAGAGTCAGAATAACCTGCTCACCCCTGATCTACGTTCAGTCAAATGAAGAGTGCTCTTACTGTCTCCACTTTCTCCTTCCAATTCACTGTAACACAGACATTCCACTATGACTGCTGCAAGGTAGCTGTGGTGTTCGCCAGCCATCCTTTATTTTGTGTTGTGAAATAAAAAAGAAAAAACATTTTTTCCTTATCTTCTTTTTTGTATCATCTACCACAATCTGCTATTTCCCTTTTCTTGAAATATTATACAGATTTCCAAAACACTGCTCTTTCTAGGTTTTTCTCTGACCAATCTGGTCATTTCTTTTCTATTCATTTTAGTCTCTTCTATGAATTTTCTCCACTTAATTCTCTGCTAGGAATTCTTATTACTCTATGTACTCTTTTTAGAAGATCTTGCTTGGACTAAGGGCTCCAATAACTATGTCTCAGTCCAAGCCTTTCTCTTGAACCCTTTGTCCATTGAGCAACTGAACTTAGACACTTAACATCCTACAAACACAAATACAAAACAACACTCATCACTCCCTGTCTTAGTTCAGGCTGCTATAACTAATTACCACAGACTGGGAGGCTTAAACAACAAATATTTATTTTTCATAGCTGTGGAGGGTCAGAAGACCAAGATCAAGGTGTCAACAGATCTGGTGTCTGGTGAGAGCCCACTTTCTGGCTTGTAGATGGCTATGTTTTGTTGTGTCCTTACATGGCAAAGAGCAGAGAGAAGCAAGTTGTCTTTGGATTCTCATAGGATTACTAATCACATTATGAGGGCTCTGCCCTCATGACCTCATCTAATCCTAGTTACGTCCCAAGGCCTACCTCCTAATAACATTACATTGGGAGCCTAGGGTTTCAACATATGAACTCTGAGGGGCCACAAACATTCATTCTATAACACTACTTATGAAAATGTGCAGCCAAAACAGAAACCAAATATTCATCTGTGACTTCTTCATCTTCCTCATCTCCTCAGGTCTTATCAATTCTGCCCCTTTAAAATATGTTATATGTGTACTCTCCTTTTTTATTACTTTCACTTCTTGCCAAATTTATTTTATCAGCTTCCTAAATGACCCATTTGTCCCTAGTACTTTCATTCTCCTATACACCTTCCACTTGAAAGATCATTCTTACCCTAGAATGCTTATCTGTTCTGTCAATCCCTTTCAGAGCATACAGGGTCCTTCATGATATGAGCACCATGAGACCCAGCCAATTCCATTTCTCAGCAGTTTCCTCTCCTTCCACTTTCCAGTCTCCAATCCTACTGATCCCAATCATACTTGAGATCACCCAATGAAGCATATTCATGAATGCCACTTAGCTTTAGTTCAGGTCATGTCCTCTGCCCATGACTTCCTGCCCCCAAACCTCTTGATTAACTCTGATTTATCTTTATAACAATGTAAAGAATAATTTTCTCTAAGATTTCCTTGAGCTCTACTCCAACTCCTTACCGAGCAACTATGCTCCTAAAGAATACTGTGTTTGTCTCTTTTTCATGGACCCTTTCACAAACTATTTATTATTGGAAATTTTTAAAATTTCATCAAGGTTATATATGCACATGAATTAAATAGTTTTACAAGTTTTATTATGAAAAATAATGTCCTACTACCCAAATTAAACTACTTTCAACTCTGTTGGCAACTTCTTTTAGTTCTAACTCCCTATCCCCAAATGACGAGCTTTTATTGCTTATACTATGATTTCTTAATTTGTAGTCTTCTCTCTGTGGAAAATAAGAATTTAATGCTTTTTTTACTCTCTCCACAACCCACCAGATAAACACACACACACACACATACACACACACACACCTTCCACTATCCTTCTAATATAGGTATAACACAATGGTACTATATGGCTCATAGCTGAGCAATATAAATATGTTGGGATTACATATCTTTCCTTGGATGGCTTTTTGTGTTCTTTGAAGAGAATAAATGTATTATTTTCTTATCTCCTTAGTTTTCTATGTAGCTATCACTAAATCATCTGCACACAATTTACCTTACATAAAAATTTCTGTCAATAATTCAAAATAATAGATATTTCTATGAACTTAAGTTCTTTTTATTCTCCTTTCCTGGAGCCTACTATGCTCTCGCCAAAATCTGAAATGATTTCTCTGTAAGCAAGTAGCTCAGCTGTCATTCTGGTTTCACCATCATTCTGTAGATTCCCTTTGTGTCTCATTATATTAGATTCTCTGTGTTATGTATTCTATGTTTTCTGCCTTTTTAGTTTATTGTCTTTTAATGAAACATCTCCTTTAGAAGCTTCCTAGGGAAGGGTGAGTATGGAGATCTACATGTGAGACTTTAGAAGTCTGAAATATCTTTATTCCACTCTTGATGTTAGATGTTGTATTGTTTCTATTAGTTGATGTTGCTTGATAATTTTTCTCAAATAATTTATATCCTTATTGATGTTTTCTTCTTGTTTTTTTTTAAGTTAGCGAAAGGAGGGTATTAAAATCTCTAACATTGTTGTGAGTTTGTCTAGTTCTTTTTCAGTTGTTTTTGCTTCTCATATTTAGAATCTCTGTTATTAGGTACATAGACTGTGAAGATCACTATGGCCTTTTGATAAATTGATACATTTTAACTATTCTTTAATTCTTCAGTGTCTAATCTTTTATTAATTCTATCCAATGTAATTTTCATTTCAGATATTTGATTTTTCACCTCTAGTTGTTCAGTTTGGGACTTTTGAGAAATATCTTCTACTCATCATGTTTCTGTTTTAATATATCATCTAAATATATATTATATGTAATAGCTGTTTTAATGTACTTTTCTCTTAATTTTACAACTTTTAGCATTCCCATGCCTTTTTCTCTTGATAAAGCTCATTCTTTGTTATGGGCCATATTTTCCTCCCTCTTTTCATGCCTGATGATTTTAAATTGGTGGCCAGACATTTTCAATTTTACATTATTGGTTGATGAAATTTTTAAAAAGTTATTTCTTTAAATATTTTTGAACTTTGATCTAGAACACAGTTAAGTTGCTTCGAAAGAATTGGTTTATTTTTAGTCTTGCTTTAAAGCTTTGTTAGTTTAGGCCCAGAACCTGATTAGTCTAGGCCTAATTTAATCCCACTACTAAAGCAATAAAATTCTGATGACTCTACCTAATGACCCGTGTATTAAGAAGTCTTTCCATTCTGGCTCTTGGAAACAGGTACTAAATCCAGCCCTTTTTTAGCTATGAAAATTGTTTGGCCTACTCCCTTGCAATGGTTCTTTCCCCAGATTTGGATATTTTCCTCAAATGCATGCATAGATCATATTCAGCCAAAGACTCAAGTGAACCCCTCTGTAGATCTGAGATGTCTCTTTTCATGAAGCCCTTTTCTCTACTCCCCTCCCCCTATTTTAGCTGCCTTAGCCTTTAGAATTTCCAACCCTATCTCCTCAACTCAGTAAAACTGCAGAGGCTTCTTTGGATTCTCGTTCTCTGCCTGGTACCCTGGAAATGCTCTCTAGCGTGAGATTCCTAACTTCCATTCTTCATATTTAATTTCTCAGAATTCTCCTAAATACCACACAAAGTATGCACTGCTTGCTTATAATTCATGTGAAAAGGCTCCTGGTGTACTTCTTTACAGTTATAACTTATAAAATATTTCATATTTATTTGCACCCTAAATAAATAAATCACTAGTCCTCAAATTAGTAAAATATAATTTGTATTTCTTAATTCCCTGAATGGCTACTAGTTCACATAAATAGGTACCACCTCTCACAGTGGCTTAAGTGGTTCTTTGTATGTAGTTCAGTAAATCAGGAATAAATTCTGATTTTTCAGGTATACAGGTGCAGTAATCTTAGCTATCAAGAGTATACACTCTTTCTGGAAATGCCCATGTAATTTTTTCAAGAACCTAGTTCTATTCATCATTACATCCCCCATATTGATGTGCTTCAATCACAAATACAGCAGATCTCTCATTTAGGGAAGGTAACATTTAGCAGGGGCAAGATCATTTATGTAGCATAGGTCCCAATCAGTCTTGTGGAAATTTTGG
The DNA here is from genome assembly GCA_004027375.1 of Macroglossus sobrinus. Taxonomy (NCBI): domain Eukaryota; kingdom Metazoa; phylum Chordata; class Mammalia; order Chiroptera; family Pteropodidae; genus Macroglossus; species Macroglossus sobrinus. The sequence continues at coordinate 105,347 of PVKZ01003124.1, forward strand.
GTAAGCATAGGTTCTGCAAATAAAATAGGTTCCTTTGAGAGTGTCATATTTTCATTCCTAAAACTAAAAGTTTTCTCAGAGTCGAAGTGGCCTTAGAATCTACAAAGGTCACAATGTTAGCATAGGCCAAGGTGTAGATAGCTACAAGTACTTATCTAGGAACACAGTGTCATCATTGATGTAGAGTATCGGTCCAAGTATGTCAGTTGCTAAAAGAATAGTTACATCCACGTTGTCTTATTGATGTGAAAAGGAAAACTATCAATCATGTGAGTTTTATGTAGCATGAGCCTTCAAGTTTTTAAAGAATTTTCTCAGGTGTGAGACTCTGGTATTCTAGAAGCTCTTGGGTCAGTGTTCTGAGATGTATGTCATTAGATCCATTTTGCATATTTTTGGCAGCCTAAAGAATGTATTGTTACATTTATTATAGTCTGGAGCACCAATAGAAAGGGGTATAGTAGTAGCTCTAGGTAAGAGCTCTTAGTTTTCTAGATTTTTTAATATTAAATACCTTTTTAATATTCACCTGGCCCCCAAATCAAAACAATACAAATTGATATATACTGAAAAATATTGCACACTTTTTCAGCTTCCATTCACTTTCACCCTTCCCTCCCTATTCTGAGTTTTTGCTTTTTTAAAAATCTAATATTATAGCCTTGAGGTCTTTTCACCTGAACTCTAACATATTATTGAGTAATATTTCTTTATATGAATGTATTGTGTTTATTTAACCAGTTACCTCCTCATTAATAGTTGGTTGTTTCCTACCTTTCATTTGTATAACAATGTTATGATAAATAACCTTACACATCCTTTATTTGGTATAGATACTGGTTTAGCTGCAGAATAAATTCCCAGAAGTGTGACTACTACATCAAAGGGTAAATGCACTTGTAATTTTGACAAATATTATCAGACTTCTTTCAGGATAGATTGCATAGTTGCTTATTCCTAAGTAATACAGTGACTTTGCCCATAGCTTTGCCACCAGAATGTTGTCAAATCTGAATTTTTAACAATATAATAAAGGACAAATATTTTAATTCAGTTTCAATTTACATTTCTTTATGTATGAGTCAGCTTAACAATTTCATATGTAAAATAAACATTGTATTTATTTTTTATGAACTCTCTATTGTTACCTTTTACCTATTTTTTATATTAGTTTATTTTTAATTTAAATTTAAGCAATATTTATAATCAGAGAACTTGGCTCTTGTGATATGAGTTGCAAATATTTATTCTCAGTGTGTCATTTGTTTTAAGTTTTTCTTATGGTATATATTTGCCAGTCAGGAGGTCCTTTCTTTTTAATTTAGTTGTTCTCTTATGGCTTCTAAATATTTAGTCATGGAACAGCCTTTATGATTTCAAAGTTATGAAAGAATTCTTCCATGTACTTTTATTCTTATGTTTTACATTTTTATATTTGACTCATTTGGAATTTATTCTGGTGTTTAATTAGTAGTATAGATCTAATTTTATCTTTTTCTGTATGGCTACCAGTTGTCCAAATATCACAAAAAAAACTAACTTCTTTGGCTTTTTTATATACACCCTTTATAAGAGATGAAATCTAGGGGTGAATTTAGCTTTATTTCTAGAGTTTCTATTCTTTTCTTTCAAGCAGGGAGAGATATGAAAATAAGTTAAATTTGTTACTTGTTAAGGAAGATAGAAATGTTTTTAGATCAGAGTCATTCTGAACAAAACAGTCATAGAGTTTGAGAAAACATGAAAGATAGGGATTACCTGATTTTCAGAAGTGAGAGATTTATGGATTGGCTATCTTTCTGAGTGGGGGTACTGAAATAGAGCTGTGATTGATTAATTGATGGATTGATTGACTGCAACTCCTTTAAACCAGTGTTGTGATTACTTGTTTACAGCTACAGACAACAGACAAGGAACAGTCAAACTTGAATGTAGAAACTTTTTCTTCTCTGTTCTGTTTTCCATCCATTTATTCATGTCATGTGTAAATTCCAACCAGGCCTATCATTTTACATAGCCAGAAGTCTCATGGGCCTATTCATAAATATTTCATGAGGGAGACAATTTTATACTCACATGAGCCATAGATAGTATGTCTGGTTTCTGCACAAATTGTGGTGGGTTTATTTTTCACAATTCTATTTTGACTTTCTATTTTCCCATTGTTTCTGAGTGTTATTGGCAGATGAGGTGTTGTTGAATCTCTAGGGTTCATTTTTATAAACTGTTGAACCTTTTTAAACTGTATTCAATTAAAATAAAATTTATAAAATATATGTCTTGATTCTGTTAATAGGCAAAGATATTACAAACCTAGGTATTAAGTCATGGAAATGACTCTTTCTGCAAATTATTATGTTAGTCTTTGCACATAAATATATACCTACCCATCCTGAAAAGGTTGATACAATCATGAAAATATTTTAATGGAATCAATATTTCTCACTTGAAAAAAGTTAAGCTAAATGTCAAAAGAAACGTCTCTAATGAGGAATATAAATTGTCTATGTCTCGTCAGCTTTTCAACATTGAAGTCCTGACAGATTGAACAGAATGTTCTGACACTGTTGAGCAACATGGGAACTTTGGAGTCATCTTAAGTTTATGATATTTTGGGTTTATGAAGTTATTCATTACTCATCCATCTGTATTTCGTCTTTACAAATATTATGGCCATAATTTCTTCTTCTGTTCTGTTTTTCCATGTAGGTTTATACCTTTAAAATTTTAAATTTAATTTAATTTTAGCAGAATTTCAATTGGGAGTGAAGATAAATATACATATTCTCATATCTTCAACTAGATGCTTTCCTATAATATTGTAATTGTTATTTTACTCAACTCTCTTTTTGACTAATTTGAATATCCACTAAGAGAATACCCATGACTTATTCATTTTTGTATAGTCAGAGCTCTAACCCATGATAATCACAAGTTCTCACAAGATCATTATTTTAATTAACTTGTACATTGCAAAAAAAATTACAGGTAACTGAGAGAAGGAACTCTTTAAAGGCTGCATTGATAGAGAATGTTCTGTTAGACTGTGTAGTGCTCTAATAGAATTGTTTGGATCTGACAAGAGGTGCAAGTTTTTCTATTCAGTTCTCATTTTCTATTTTAAACCATTTATTCTCAATATAAGCAACTTGCTGAGATTTGAAATAAGGTTAAATCTTACATAGAAGAAAAACAGAACATGACAACAGAAAAATTACTGTCATTTTATGTCAAGAAAAATAAATTTCATTTCATGATGATTGTGACAAACTTTATATATATATATGTATATATATATGTATATATATATATATTATTTATTTATTTATTTTATAGTTGACATTCAATATTATTTTGTATTAGTTTCAGGTGTACAGCATAGTGGTTAGACATTTATATAATTTATAAAATGATCCCCCTGATAAGTCTAGTACCTACCTGGCACTATACATTGTTATTACAATATTATTAACTATATTTCCTTGTTGTACTTTACATCCCCTTGACTATTTTCTAACTACCAATTTGTACTTTTTAATTGTTTTACCTTTTCATCTAGACCCCCCAAACCCCCTCCCATCTGTTAACCATTCATTTGTTCTCTGTATCTATGAATCTGTTTCTGTTTTATTTTTTCACTTACTTTGTTCTTTAGATTCCACATATAAGTGAGATCATATAATATTTGTTCCTCTGTGTCTGACTTATTTCACTTAGCATAATACTCTCTAGGTCCATTCATGTTGTTGCAAATGGTAAGATTTTTTTTTTATTAAGATTCCATTGTATATATGTACTACCTCTTTCTTATCTAGTCATCTATTGATGGGCACTTAGGTTGCTTCTATATCTTGGCTACTGTAGATAGCACTGTAGTGAAAATATGGCTGCATGTATCTTTTTGAATTAGGGTTTTGGATTTCTTCAGATAAGTACTCAGAAATGGAATTAGTTCTATTTTTAATTTTTCGAGGAACCTCCAAACTGTTTTTCATAGTGGCTGCTCCGATTTGGAATCCCACCAACAGTGCACAAGCAGACTCTTGTCTCCACATCTTTGCCAGCAGTTATCTTTTTATTTATCTATGATAGCCATTCTGACAGGTGTGAGGTGATACTTCATTGTGGTTTTCATTTGCATTTCTCTGATGGTTAGTGATATTGAGCATCTTTTCATGTATCTGTTGGTCATCTGTATGTCCTATTTGTAGAAATATCTATTCAGGTCCCCTGCCCATTTTTTAATTGGATTCTTTGCTTTTTCTCATTGAGTTGTATCAGTTTTTTATGAATTTTGGATATTAACCTTTTATCAGATGTATCATTGGCAAGTATCTTCTCCCATTCAGTCGACTGTCTTTTCATTTTGTTCTTAGTTTCCTTTGCTGTGCAATAACTTCTTAGTTTGATATAATCCCATTTGGTTATTTTGTTTGTTTGTTTCTCTTGCCCAAGAAGATATATCAGAAAAAAAATATTACTAAGAGCAAAGTCAAAAAGTTTACTTTTTATGTTTTCTTCTAGGAGTTATATAGTCTTACATTTCAATCTTTATTCCATTTTCAGTTTATTCTTGTATATGGTATAAGAAGGTGGTCCAGTTTCATTTTTTTTTTGCATATGTCTGTCCAGTTTTTTTTAATTTTATTTTATTAATTTCAATACTGTTTTCTTGATACCATTTATTGAATTGACTGTCTTTACCGCATTATATAGTCTTGCCTCCTTTGTAATAGACTGTGTGACCACATAGGTGTGGGTTTATTTCTGGGCTCTCTATTCTGTTCCATTGATCTATGTGTCAGTTTTTATGCCAGTACTTTTCTGTTTTGATTTCTATAGCCTTGTACTATAGTTGATATCAGGTAGCATGATACCTCCAACTTTGTTCTTCTTTCTCAAGATTGTCATGGTTATTTGAGGTCTTAGATTGCACTAAACCTGTAGTTGATTTAGGTAGCATAAACATTTTAACGATGTTAATTGTTCCTATCCATGAGATGAAAAATGTTTTTATTTATTTGTATCTTCTTTAATGTCTTTCTTCAATGACTTCTAATTTTTCCAAGTACAAGTCTTTACCCCCTTGGTTAAACTTATTCCTAATTTTTTTATGCAATTGTAAATGGGATTTTAAAAAAATTATCTTTCTAATTATTATTGGTGTATAAGAATGCAACTTATTTCCGAATATTAATTTTGTAGCCTACTACTTTACTGAATTCATTTATCAGTTCTAAAAGTTTTTTCTAGAATCCTTAGGGTTCTCTATATACAGTATTATGTCATCTGCAAAAAAAATGACATTTCTACAACTTCCTTTTGAATTTGGATGTCTTTTTTTCTTTCTTTTTTTTTTTTTGTCTGATAGCTATAGATAGGACTTCTAATACTATGTTAAATAAAAGTGGTGAAAGTGGACATCTTTGTTTTCTTTCTGATCTTAAAGAAAATAGTTCTAGCTTTTCCCTGTTCATTGTGATGTTAGCTGTGGGTTTATAATATATGGCCTTTATTATGTTGAGATATGTTCCCTCTATTTCCACTTTGCTGAGAGTTTTTATTGTTAATTGATGCTGAATTTTCTAAAATGCTTTTTCTGTATCTATTGATACAATCATATAATTTTCATCCTCAATTTTGTTTATATGGTGTATCATGTTAGTTGATTTGAATATATTAAACTAACCTCGCATTTCAGGAATAAATCTCACTCAATCATGGTGTATGATTGCTTTACTATATTGCAGAATTTAGCTTGCTAAAATGTCATTGAAAATTTTTGCATCTATGTTTATCAAGACCTTCACCCTATAGTCGTTTTTGTTGTTATGGTTGTTTGTTTGTTTTGTAATAGTTTTGTCTGATTTTGGAATCAGGGTAATGGTGGGCTTATAAAATGATGTTGGGATCCTTCTATCCTCTGGAATTTTTTGGAATAGTTTGAGAAGATTAGGTGTTAATTCTTTGAATGTTTGGTAAAATTTATGTGTGAAGCTATCTGGTCCAGGACTTTTGATTGTTGGAAGTTTTTCGATTATTGATTTTATTTTGTTAGTAGTAATTAGTCTTTTCAGAGTTTCTGTTTCTTCTTGACTCAGTCTTGGAAGATTATGTGTTTCTAGGAATGTACCCATTTCTTCCAGAATGTTCAATTTGTTGGCATATAATTGCTTATAGTACTTCCTTATAATTTTTTGTATTTCTGTGAAGTCCCTGTGAAGTCAGTTGTGACTTCTCCTCTTTCATTTCTGGTTTTATTTATTTGGGTCCCTCTTTCTTTCTTTTCTTGATGAATCTGGGTAAAGTTTTATAAATTTTATTTTTTTAAAGAACTAGCTCTTGGTTTCACTGGTCTTTTGTTTGTTTTTTAGATACTATTTCATTTATTTCCTCTCTGATTTTATTGTTTTCTTTTTTCTTTTTCTTTTTTTCTTTCTTTCCTTCTTTTTTTTTTTTTTTAACTCACTTTGGGCTTTGTTTGTTGCTTCTTTCCTGGTTCCCTTAAGTGGAAAGATAGGTTTGAGATTTTTCCTGTTTCTTGAGGTAGGCCTGTACTGCTGTGAATTTCCCTCTGAGGCTGTTTTCGCTGTGTCCCATAGGTTTTAAGTCATTGTATTTTCATTTTCATTTGTCTTATGGTATCTTGTGATTTCTTCCTTGATCTCATTATCAACCCATTCATTGTTTAGTAGCATGTTATTTAGCCTCCATGTGTTTGTGTATTTTTCAGTTTTTTCTTGTAATTGATTTCTAGTTTCATATCATTGTGGTGGAGAAGATGCCTGATATAATTTTAATCTTCTTTAGTTTACTGAGACTTGTTTCATGGCCTAACATGTGGTCTATCTTGGAAAATGTTCCCTGTGCACTGAGAAGAATGTAAACTCTGCTGCTTTGGGGTAAAACATTCTAAAAATTAAATTCATCTGGTATAGTGTGTCATTTAAGGCCACTGTTTTCTTGTTCATTATCTGTCTGGAAGATCTGTCCATTGGTGTCAAAAGAGTGTTAAGCTTCCCTGCTATGACTGTATTATTGTTGATCATTCCCTTTATATCAGTCAATATATATTTCAGTGTTCATATGTTGAATGCATAAATGTTTACTAGGATTGTATCCTTTTCTTGGATTGATCCCTCATCAATCCAAGAATGTAATGTTTTCCTTGGTTTCTTATTACAGCTTTTATTTTAAAGTCTTTTTTGTCTGATATAAGTATTGCTATCTTAACTTTTTCTAAATTTCCATTTGCAAAGAGTATCTTTTTTCACCTCTTTACTTTCAGTCTGTGTGTGTCTTTCAACCTGAAGTGTGTCTCTTGTAGACATCATATGTATGGTTCCTGTTATTTTTTATCTATTCAGCTACTCTATGTCTTTTGATTAGAACATTTAATTTATTTACATTTAAAATAATATTTGAAAGATACATAGTTATCGCCATTTTATTCTTTCTATTGATGTTCTTTTTTCTTCCTCTTTTCTTCTTAAATAAGTCGCTTCAACACTTCTTGTAATACTGTGTTGATTATGATGAGTCCCTTTAGCCTTTTCTTGTTTCAGAATCTCTTTATCTCACCTATTATAATTAGTTTTCATATGGATATCCAATAGGCTATACTTGTGATATATAATCTACTTTTCCAGCAGTACACATCACAAACCACATCTAAGGACATAGTTATTATGTATGGAGAGAAAATGTGAGGATAGTAGATAACACTCTTCCTCAAAAGAAGTATTTTGGCATTCTAGAGAGAAAAAAAAATCAAGTTTGACTCTCTTATCAGTGGTCTGTAGAGGTAGCTAAATCAATTACAATATTATTGATGTTAATGGCACTATAACAAAGCTTATCATTGACCATTAATTAACCACGTGTCTTAATGAAATTACATATGCTTTTAGCCTCAGTTCCTTTAATTATAAAATGATAATATAGTATCTACCTCAAACTTTTGTAATGGGGATTATTTATGTATTGAGCACAGCAGTGTTTGGTATAAAGTGAATATTCCATAATTACTATTATTTTTATTTATTGCAAAGTGTAAAAGCTTGACAAAAAACATATATATATATATATATATATATATATATATATTTTAGTTGAAGTTTGAAATAAAAAACAAATATTTCCATTTATGAAGACTGTTTGCTAACTGGTCCAAAATTATGTTATTGCATGTTATGATTTTTATAATATTTTTCATAAGTAATACTAAAATTATTTATAATACTAGAAAAATTTTGGAGATTGATTGATATGTAGAAACTGACTGTAAGGCTGTAATTTAATCAAGGAATTCTAACAGTGTTATTCACTACAAGTTTGAAATAGTTTAGAGTGTCATTGGCAACTTGAATAAAATTATGGCATGAGTAATTTATTATTTGTTACAAGGCAAGGAAAAAACATCACATTTTGAAATGTATTAATATGATATGAAAAAAGTTAATTGCAATTCTAATCTTTTGAAAGAGATTCCATTTGGTACAGTATAAAAATAATGAAGAATTAAAACATTAAATGATTAAATTTTTGAAGTATGCATGTCCATTAAAATGTAAAAGTATAATTACTGATTCTTTCTGTTTATTAGCTTTTATCTCTTGGCTTCAAACCTATTCTTTTCTATTCTTCTTTATGATCCTGGGGCTGGAATTTTGCAAACCGCATTTCTTTTTTTGCCACCTGGTTTCCTGCCAAAAACGGTGCCCAAGAGACAGAAAGCAAAACGAGAGACAAGAAAAGGGACTTGCTCCTTCCCATTTTGCATCCTGCTCATGTCAGTGCCACTACAGCAATGGTTTCTCATCTTGGCAGAGGCAGTTTATTTCCCACATTTGCAGAACCCATCTCATTTGTCTCCTCAGAGATAACCAGCCTGCAGCTGCCCCCTCAGTGGCCCTTCCTGAGACTTCTGAGTTCCAACTTTTAAGCTCTTAGGATACTATCATGAGCAAATTAGTTTTAATAACTTCAACGTTTTCCCTTTGTTTCTCCAGCCCTAGAGGTAGGAGCTGCTTTCTGTAATTCCTATATCTATATTTCATTTACCTTTCAATCATCTAATAACTCTTCAACCAATTTCCTAAATTAAATTTATTCTGTTAAAATTACTGTGTGGTTTCTGTGTTCACAACTGGAACCCTGACTGATACAGTTATTATTTTTATAAGGCAGGAAAAAGGTGTGTAGATTTTATTGCAATTCTAATTTTCTGGGATTCGGATAAAATTTACATTTTAAGTAATGTATAAGTAACAAAAAATTAAAACATGAAATGACTTTTTTATAGTGTAAGTTTTTAATAAGACGTAAAGACCTAGTTACTGAAACTTTGTTTGTTTTTCATTCTTTTTGGTGACCTATACATGTTCTGTATTAAAAGTTTTGAGAAAATTCTCTGGATTGTTAGTACTGATTATGCTTTACCTTACAGAATCTGTGTTTGTCTACCTCGGAGTAGGTTTTGCAAGGCCCCAGGCTTTCACCAAAGTGGCTGTCCCTGAAGGGTCCCCATTCACTGGCTCTCTTGTTTTACTCTCCCAAGGCTGGTCCACTATATACTTGTGAAATATAACCTAAGGGTCTGATTTTAATTGCTTTGTCTCCTAATAGTAATTTTAATTTTGTGAGGCTCAGAAGTTCAAGACAAAGAGGAATTAGAAGCACGTAAAATTATTGACATTCTGCAAGAGAACTTGCTCTAATAGATGCCTCTGCATCTGAGTACAATTTGTTAAAACATTCTGCTAAAGAAAGAATTTAACTAGATGTTTCCACCTACCCATTTATCCAAATAACACCTTTCTTTGTGAAATATCCATTTTCTCTGTTAAACCATGTGATCGTCCACAGTAATATTAGTAAGACAATTCCCTTTTTTCATTATTGAAAACATTCTTCAGAAATTTGCACTATAGTTAAGTTTCAGTAAAAATGTTATCAGAAGACCTAAATATTTGTACATGAAACACTAATATTTTTTCTTCTCAATTTTATTTAAATTTTTTTACATTGAAGATTTTATTATATACATTGTGTTTGTCAAGTTTAAGCCCAATTAAATTTAAGACTAGATAGCTAATTGTAATATTGAAAATAAAAATTATTTAATGTCCCAGGAATTTGTGTTCTTAATTGATTACAGATTAATTATTCATTTGGTTAAGCAAAGCACATAGTGGAAGAATAATAAAGCAAACATCCTTCCCTCAAGGAGCTTATGAGCTCCTATGACAAATTAAATCATCTAAATAAGTAGCCCTAATACAAAATGGAAAGGTATGACAAAGAGAAATATATGTGCTTTAAAATAGTGCTATGGAGTTTCAGAGTCTAATATATTTGCTCTTAATGAAGATGATGAGGGCCATCTGTTAGTATAATGTTTGACTTAATCTTGGAAAACTATGAGGGAAGCACATTCCAGGCATGATTATAGCACTTGAGAAAAGACTGGGATGAGATTAGAAAGTGGGAACATTTTAGAAGGTACAAGGGAGAAAACATGTTGGCAAGGATGCTTATAAAAAGAAGATGGAGAAACTGAAATAAAAAGTAAATTCACAACATTTTTTGCTCAAATGATGTGGATTATTATTTAGCTGCTCTTCTGGTTCAACTTAAATAACTCCGAGGTAGTCCATAACCATGACCATAGCCATTAATCACAATCATGATTGCACCCACATCCATATCCACTGAATCCTTGGGACATCACATAGATCTCTGGCCCTCAATTTTATCAATGTGGATGCCCCATTTATGGTCTTGAATTAAATTTAGAGATATTAAGACCTAAAAATATATATTTTCGAAAAATCAAAATAATGTCTTAACTATATTAAAAGTTGAAAATAGTTAATAAAATGATATATATTTTTATTATGTAAATATTGAATAAGACTACAATAGAAAACATAATGAAGAAGCCAGATATTTGCACTTTATTATCATGAATACATTTGGACTTAAGTTGATTTGACATTTTCAGGACAAGAACACAGGAAAATCAAAGAGGTACTTGGAACATAAAACTTAGAATTTGGATAAGTAATACTTGATGTGACTTATTTGTATACCATAAAAGTGAACTGACCTCAGTTGATGTGGAGATCACATATCAGACATTAACAGGTAATTATGTATAGTCTCTGACACTGGGAGACCAGGGATAGAGGATGGGCTGGAACAAGCAGAAACACTAGGGACCTTATAGAGGCTATGTGGTAGACTCTGAGGAAAGCAGAAAACTAAGAGTAATAGGTAACCCTCAAATAAATAATCTTAGTTTGTAATTTATAATCTAGATATATCTTGTGCTAGAATTATAAATTACATAAGAAGTCATTAATATGAAAATTTAAAAAAACTTATATTAATAAATTCAGTAAGATTCCTACATGTCATATGTCTTCGCTAATTTAAAATATTTGGCCATAAGTCTGTTAGAAGGAGTCTCTGTCTCCTCTGTTACATATTTGCATGTGAACTAAGAATAAGAATGCAGACCAATGGTGATGTATTATTGTATTGTCAGTTCTAACAGTATTCTCCATAAAGTGATTTCCTGAAATGGTCAACATTCTAAATGCATTCTTGAAAAATATTAAAACCGTGAGGATGCTTTGTGATTGTATTTTAAGGTTTTAAATGTGTTTATATGTCAAACACTTTAAGTTCAACTAATTATAAATTACATAAACATCTGGCAGGATATTGGAAAGTCATGCTCACATGAAGCAGCCCTTCAATTAGCGTGACTGTTCCTTGCATTGCAGAACCTTAAAACATCTCTTGCCCGGCTCACTAAATGCAGTTAACTCTCCACGATTACTGTGATAACCCAAAATGGCCCCACAGATTTACAGAATTCTTCTTAAATGTGGTACAACCTGCACTGCAAATTACTGTTGTAGATCTTACTTATCAGCTTGCCAGGGGCGCTCAGAGAATGAAAACTAAGCAATGATTTGAAAGATGACTAAATGATTTTTAATGCTCAGCATTCACTGAGCTGCAAGAAGTGAGGCAGACAGGAGGGAATGAATACAAAATCTAAAATTCAGGGATGAAATTATAGTCTTATGCAACAGAACATCATATTTTTTAAAGTTTGTACCTAATCGCTATACTCACAGTTTTTGTAAGCAATCTTATGTATGTATTTCATAAGCATTTTTCTATGTTGCTATTTTACCAAGTCACTGTTTAAAAAAACTTGATTATGTAATTCACAGGTGAATTTTTTGTAAATTCAAGGTCTCAGTATGCTCCAGTATTAGCTACATATTCGTCTCACAACTGAATACACTTCGGAATGTTAACAGCAAGCATATCAAGAGTAAGTTCAGAAATAAAACTAAAGCGGTTAAAATTGGATGAGGAAAGGAGCATTAGCAGTACATGTAGAAAAGTTGTCAAATTTTTTGAGAGAATAAAGGAGCAGTTTGTGATCTAAGTGATGAAGTCACGATCTTGGGAGCCTTTTGGAACTTCTCTTAGTCAAACAGATCATTACAGCAGTGAATGTAAATTATCAGTACTCTCCTCCTAGAACAGTGATTGTTTGCAAGAACCTGTGAACACCTGCTTTTATACACTCATATATAAATGAGAAAATAATGATTAATTAGATGAGTATTTTCTGAAACATATACTTCATTAAAAATATTTAATGAGTGGTATCAATGATCTAAAAAAAGAAATCACATTTTCTTTTTTGAAAAAAAAAATTCTATTTAGTGAAGTGCTATGTGTTTATCCAGGCGATTTTGATGACATACTTGTTAAACTTTCACCTTTAAACCAGAAAAGTTTTAGAAACAAAAAGAATTTACCTTAAAATTTCAAGAATACAATTACCTGCTCTAATCATGAACTCCTAAAAGGCAGAAACCATCATTGTTTAACCTCTTTTGTGTGTGTAGCATCTACTAGAAAAGAAATTGGCTTAGGGACGACACCCTGTATTCACTTCTACCATAGCAATTATTTCTCTATGTTGTAAATGTCTGTCTGCAATTATAGTTATCCCTAATAACTCTGCAAGAAAATAAGTTTCTTTACTACTAGATTGGCCTAATTCTTAGTGTTATATTAAAGGCTTCCTTTATAATTTTTTCAACTTTATAGTTATAACAGTTATATCACTATGTGTTTTTAGTCATTATGTTATTTGATGCCTACAAGAACATGCCTATTATATCATCTTTAAAAATTGTGTCTTTTCTTATTATATAATGGCCCTTTTGGCTGAATAGTGATTGTGTTTTTAAATTGTATCTTGTTCAGTATATGTATTTTACTCTGATCCTTTCTATTTACATTTGCCTAATCATAATTTCTCATCTTTTTACTGTCATTCTTTAAATCAATCACTTTGGATATATTTTTTACAAATGACATAGAGTTTTGTTTTGTTTGTTGTTTTTTGTTATGTTTTTAATGGAGATAGAATTGACATATAACATATTAGTTTCCGGTGGACAACACAATGGTTCGATATTTGTATATATTGCGAAATGACTACCAAATAAATCTAGTTTATACCCATCACCACACAGTTACATTTTTTTTTTTGTGATGATAACTTTTAAGATCTACTCTCTTAGCAACTTTCAAATATGCAATACTGTGTTAGTAACTATAGTCAACATGGTGTACCTTACTTATATCATTAGGACTTACTTATTTTATAACTGTAAGTTGGTATCTTTCTACCCGCTTCACCCATTTTGCCCATCTCCCACACCCACCTCTGGCAGCCATCAAGTTGTTCACTGTATCTGTGGGTTCTGTTGGGCATGGGGGAGGGAGTTGTTGTTGTTTGATTTTACACATAAGATCATATGGTATTTGCCTTTCTCTAACTTATTCCACTTAGCATAATGCCCTCAAGGTTGAAGTTTTCCTTTTTAAGCAAAAGTGGAACAATTGACCTTTTTTGAAATAAGAACCTTATAGGTCCTGTTAGATAGTTTACTGTTTTACTTCATTGTTTTTTTCTTTACTTTTTTTCCCTTGATATGCTTAAACTACACTTTATTCTCTTGTTTTTCTCATGTTAATTTAAAGTTCAACTTTATGTTTCTATTCTAGGAGTTCCCTTCCTGTTTCAAACAAATTCTCACTTGTAATATAAAAGTAAAATATTAACTTCCCATTGTGGACACTGCTAGTTACCTACGGGGTAACATCCTCCCATTCTTCTGTACTAAAAATGCAGATTTCTTTGGGGGAGAAAGGTGTTACAAACTTGATTCTTCATGCTTTCTTTTGACTAGGAATGACCAGGGGACCACTCTCTAAGTAAGGATATATAAACAGAAATCTTTAAGGGGAAGAATAATATATATACTCGTTGCCATGTATTTTTGCCTTTCCTCTTCTTCCTGCCTAAAATGCAGATATCATGACCAGGGGTGGAGCAGCCATCCTGTGATCATGACAAAAACCACAAGAAAGAGGACTGAGTGGCAATGCAGGCATTTATAAAGTTCTTGCCGGCAGTGTGTTGTGCTGGAATGTCTGCTCCCGACTTCTGTTACCTGAAAAGCACAAGCCCCTGTTTAGTCAGATTTCTTGTTTTGTGTAGCTGAATGCAGTCCAAATGAAGACAGTCGCCCTAACCACACATTTAATCCCTAGCTTCTCCCCTAACCTTAGAAAGATTGGATGAATGCTCTAATTCCCTCCTCTCCCTAAAGCATGATTAGAGTTCGTTTACTTCTCCCCCTTTCTCCTCATTCTTAGAACAAATTTTTGGTGAAATTATTTTGTGTTTTAATTCTAAACGATTATTCTGTAATATTTTAGAGAATGCCATTTTATTCAAAGCACTTAATTATCATGAGACATTTTCCCATATGCTGAAAAATTTATTTCTCATCAACCATTTTCTTCTCTAGTTTTGTTTATTTTAAAATTTCTGTTCTGAATCACTCATTTGGCTAAAGTTCTTTCTTGAGCATTCTCAGATGAAGTGTGTGCTAATACCTTCTGTGATTTCTTGTTTATTTGTTCACAGTTTTTTCTCTCACTAGCCTTTGGATGTTATTTAAATGTCATCTAGTTTCTAGGATCACAGACAAGAAATCTGATGTTAGTCTGTTCTTTTTTCTTTTATAACTAATTTTTTCTGTCTAGAATCGCATAATTTTGTGTTTTTTTTTTATCTTTGGTATCCAAGCAAAAATGCATAGATGTTGTCTTCTACAAGTCAATCCGTCTCAAATTCAGTAAGCACCTTTAACCTACAGAATCAGATCTTTCTTGAAGCCAAGGAATTTTCCCCTAATATTGAGTTATCCCCTTGTTTTCCTTTTTCTTTCTCTTTTAGAGCATCTATCATTTGTTTATTTGGACTCATGTGTTCTCTAAATCACTTCTCTCTTCTCTCAATCTCTCTCTCTCTCTTTTAATTTTTGCTTCATATTTAAAACAGTTCTCACTTTGATTTTTCTGTCAAAATAATTCAATTCTCGGCACTGTTCATTCTTTTATTTCATCTAATGCATTGCATTTAAAAAAATTAAAAACCATGACTTTCATTTCCAGAAAGTATATTTTAATGCTGTGACTAAATATCCTTAAGTGCTCTTCTTATTTTTTGTTGTTATTTATAATTTTAAATGTGTGGCCTGTCTCCATTAGACAATCTTATCTCCAGGAGCTGCCTTTTTATTGGGAGCCACAGGCTCTGCTTGCTTTTCCTCCATCTGGCAATGGGACTCTTTAGAAAATTGCTTTTATTGCCTTCAGAGCTCAGGTACCTAGCTGGGTACTACAAATAGCAGTCTAACCAACAAATGGGAAACATGGCATTGTATACTCTTTTTGTTGATAGACAAGCATGGCTCCTGCCTAAAGAAGCCTCATTCCCCTCCATTCGCAGCTACAGATTTGGTATCAGGCTGAAGAAACAGAAAGTCAACATTTTCTGACCACATTATGTTTCAGGTCTTGTTCTAAGCAATTTATAAAAATTAAAGACTCTTTATTATAACGACTCTTTGGCCTACATACTATTATTTCCATTTTATGAAAGAGGAGTTAATAAACTTGCCATGCTTTACCGCTAGGAAGCAATGGAGCCAGGACACAAACCCAGGCCGTCCTCGTCTGTAGCAAGGGGATATGCTGTTCTGCCCACACCAGCATTCCTCATGTATGTATCCTTAATAGATATTTCTGGGCTAAGGACACTAGTAGCTGCTCCAGAGGGATCAAGGCTCCCTCAGAGGCCAAAATCTCACCAGGAATCCCAGGCTCAGATCTCTGCTCAAGGCCTTTCCATAGCTACTTTTCAGACTCTGTTGGCCTTAAGAGAAAAATGTCCTGTACCCCATCACTCCTCAGAAGCCAGGTGTGGCAGGAGGCTTTGTGCATGCACGCGCGCATACACACACACACACACACACACAAACACAGATACACACACACACACACACACACACACACACCTATAGGTTCTTCCTCCTTGACAGTCATTATCCAACTCAGGGTAAGATGTTGGAAGCTGGAGCAGAGTTTAAATAAGCTAGAGGCAGGGACATGTAACCATCTTCGAATGTAACCTGCTTGGGGGTGACAACTGTTTCCATTGACCAATGTATTCTCAATATCTAGTACATGATAGGGAACCTAATAGTAGCTCAATAAATATGTACTGAATGAAATTATAATAGGCTTTAGCTATCTGAAAGCCATCACTCTAAAGTGTAAGACCTAAGACTCCATCTGTGAATTCTAACTCCCAGACCACTCCTCTTCTCAGTTTTAGGAAAGCCATCTCTGAGGTGGCTATTCCCTTAGAAGATGCAAGAGGAATCCTCTCTTCATTCTTTTTATTATGAGTGTGCAATAATTTAAAAAGATAAAACTTTATTTTTTTACAGAGCAAATGAATGAATAAATACCATTCACATGGAAGAACTCTAGAAAATTGTGTGTGTGCATGTTTGTGAGAGGAGAGATTAGGTGGAAAGAGAAAGATCAAGCTGATGAAAAGTTAATATGGCAACGAAGCCTCATAGAGAAGAAAGAAATGTTGCTTAGCAACTGAATTTTTCAAATTCTAAATTCCAGTGGAGGAAAGTGTGGAAGGTAGGTAAATAAGTGAAGGCTTTTGAGATGATTGTTTTGATGAATAGTTATTTTAAGAAATATCCTACTACTTTTTCTCTGTATCCTCTGAAAATTTGGCCTTGTTTTAAAGTGTGACTAACAAGTGGTCAAAAGGAATGGAGGGGCCAGACTGGAGCCAGTTTGTCCATTACAAATAGGTATGGCCAGGAACCAAAAAAAATTCTTTGTTACTTCACTACTCTAATTGTTTTGTCTTTCCGATTACCCCACTAATGTGTGAATGTCTTCTGATTGTAAAAAGTTTTTAAAGTACAGAAGTATTAAGAAATGATCTTCATAGTATGCTTCTCTTACTCTCCTTTCCCAGTTGGTACCATTGTTGAGTTGGATAAATATCCTTTTGTCCCTTCCCCTTCACTTATATGCGTCTCCCCGCTCTCTTCTCTTTCCTCTTTCTCTCTCTCTTTCTACACACACACACACACACACACACACACACACGCATGCTTGCATATATACTTGCTTTCTAATTTTTAACACAAACAGTATCATATGCTACTACTTGAACTGTAAAAATAATATGTTTGGAAACTTTTTTCATGATATAAACATATATGTGTTTCTTTTTATATGTCATACATTGTATTCTATTCACCACTTCCCCCTTGATGGGCATTTAGGTGTTTCCCATTTTACACTAAAAGAGACGATTAAGTTATGAATAGGCTTAAATATATCATTGGGCACTTGAGAAAGTATTTCTTTAAAATGTTTTGCTAGAACCAGAATTGCTAGCCCAAAGGAATTTAAGATTTAAAATATATACTTTCTAATTGCCTTCCCAAAAGTCTTCTGTCTACTGCATGTGAATGTGACAGTTTCCCTTTATCTTTCCCACATTTAACAATGTATGCCATCTGATAAGTGAGAAAACACACACACACACACACACACACACACGATTGCCTGTGAGAATGACTATCTTTTATATTTACTGGCCATTTTGCTTCTCTTTTTGAGAACTGCCATCTGGCATCCTTTACTCATTTTAGTGTTGAGTTGTTTGCCTTTTCCTGAATTAGTAGTCTTTATATATTTTGGTTATTAATACCTTATCTGCTAAATGTGTTGCATTAATTTCTCTCTGCCATATGTATTTTATCCTTTTCATGATTCCCTTCCCCCCAATTATTCAAAAGTTTTAAAGTTTGGTAGGAGAAATTGTCATGTGTACTTAATGGTTTCTGGATTGAGGGTCCCAGTTGGGTGTGCCTTTGCTACCCCAAGGCTTTAAAAGCATTCTATATTTTCCTCTAACACATTTATATTTTTGCTTAATGTTTGGTGCTTTAAACCATCTGGAATTTGTTTTAGCAAATAATATGAGGCATAGATAGTATCTTGCTTTACTTTTTTCATTTGACAGCTGCTTTCCTATAATTAAATAAATACACAATCTTTTCCCACTGATTAACAGGCCAAATTAATCATAAAGTCCAACATACACACAAGTCTGCTAATGTACCCTATCCAATTTTATTGATTTATTGCCCTATTCCTAAACTCTTCAGGTTTTATTAGTATATGCCTCATAACATGGATTCATATATATTTAGAAGTCTTGCTCCTGTAGAGTCTTTTTCAGATATTTTGGTTTTACTGGAGCATCTTTTCTTTCAAATGAAAGAGGACATTAGATGATAGATAGATAGATAGATAGATAGATAGATAGATAGATAGATAGATAGATAGATAGACAGACAGAGATAGGGAGATAGAGTCTTTTGGATTTATTTTCTAGATATTTTATATCTTGATATTGTTTATAAAAAGAAACATGCTAGCTTTGTTTGTTTCTCATATTGATATTTCCTTTCTTTCTTTTATGTTTTTATTATACCAGGTATTACTATTCTTTTCTTGTATCTTTAGTCAGAATGCTTCTCATATTTTGCTATATGGTATTTTCTTTAGAGTCCATATAATCACCCTTTTTTAGATTAAGAATATTTCCCTTTAGTTTCTGCTTACTAATTTTTTGAATCAATGAAGAACATTAAGTATAATCAAATGGATTTATTTCCCCTTAGTCTACTAATAATGATATATACATTTACTTTCTAATATTTAACTAGGTGTTCTGGGAAATGTTTGGGTAAACTTTTCTTTATAAGTGTACATTTCAAGTTTTTTTCTCTTTTCAACCAAAGAACAGAGAGGAACTTGACCATATAACCAGTGTGAATCAAGCAATGGAATAATGATTGGTTAGGATCACTGCCAACCACAGCTGCATTGTGAGAGATCAGACAGAGATCTATGTCATGTAAAGTGGGGAGGAAAGGAGTCGATATTAGTTTAGAGTCATGAAAAAAGAAACAATCTCATAAACAATAGGTTGAAACCAGGGCAACAATATCTGAGTTGTGTATAACATAATATTGGCTATAGAATAAGTGGCCAATGGAATAATATTCTATTTTCTAAATCTCTAACAGCACTGAAATTTCTGCTTCTTTATTTATCATTTACATATATCCAGAAATAAAATTTTTTTTTGATTTCAGCAAATATCTAAGACAGAGATAACTTTTACTTGATTATAATGTATTCTTTAATTTTCTACTGGGTTTAAAATGTTAATGTTTACTTTAGGATTACTATATTCATGCTCATGAAGAGAGATTAAATTATATTTCTCTTTTTTTGGACACTTTTTGTTCTTTATTGATAGAATTTTGATATTCTCATAGAATCATTTATCAAACTTTCTATATCTTTTTTTGTGTTCTGAAACAGTTTATATATAATGTGGAAAATATCTGCTATTTGAAGTTGATTGAACTCTTCTATGAAATTGGACCTAAAGTCTTTTAAAGAATAAGTTTTAGTTGTGTTGTTAATTTCTTTACAAATAATATATTCTTTTTTATTAAGTGATGTAACATCTAGTTTTCTAAATTTGTGACTTAAACATAACCATATATTTTTTATAATTCTTATCCTGTTTAATATAATTTTATATTATTTTCCCACTCATAATGTTGTTTACCTATGTCTTTTCAAATTTTTATTTTTATATAATTATCAGATGTTCAATTTAATGGGATTTTTCAAGAACAAACTTTTGATTTTACTAATTGTGCTTTATGCTTTGTATTTTACTTGATCATTTTCTGCTTTTATGTTTATTAATTCTTTTCTTTAACTTTTTTTGGCATATTTTGTCAGTTTTTCCAGGTTTCTTAAGTTATGTGAGTGACAGGATGAGTAAATCAGATATTGCTGTCTCAGTTTGGTCTGAAACCCAAAGGCCAAAAGCAAAATAATAGGTAACAAGGACCTCCACATTTCAAAATGAAGGGCTAGTTCACCTATGCACAAATGGCAAGAGAGGTAGCTGAACAGCAGTTTTGTGACCCTTGGCCCCACATCCAAGTTGAGGGCGTAAAAGGATTGAAGTTGGAGACCCAGAGAAGAAAAGATACTTTGAGGAATTAATGTCACTAGGTGAAAATTTTCATCCACAGTTTCCCTCCACACTAAATGTTTGGGGTGGATGGATTCATGGAGAGATTTATTACCCCTGAACTCAGGGCAAGTTAGAGGAACTTTAAGAGGCCCTCTTATAGAATTTCATATCCCAAGTTTCTGCCTTTGCTCCCAATGTTTTATGGGGGAAAAGGGATAGTTTTTGGTCTGTATTTTATAAAACAAAAGGCAGAAAGTATATGGCTAGAGCCATCTGCCTGGGGAAGAGCAAAAAGAGGTACCTACTTGCACTGACAGCTGAGCAGAGGCATGTGTTTCCTTAGACCATGTGAGTGTCATAAAAAGAGGAGCCATCTGGCTTGAATAGACCAAAAAGATGCTGAATCTGAGGGCAAAACTTGAAGTGGTCAGGTCAGAGACAGCGCTCTGTCCATACAAGAGACCTACATTGGATGTTCCTAGTGAAGAAATCTCTACAAAACCCACAAAAAACATCTCATAAGTTCAGCAATGAAAATTCAATAAGCCCAGATGTACTTTCACCACATCACAACCCCCAACTCCATCTAGTTAGATCTTTTTTACCCCATATCCCCTTATCCCAGCTCTAACTCTGCATAACTGCAACCCTGGAGGACCCTAATGTCACAGCTAAATGTGTGGGTGAGGAGAAACTGACTAAGCAAAGACAAAAGTCTTCACAAATGCCCTCCCTGCTCCCTGCTGAATCCCAGCCTGAAATGAACCTGAGCTGTGGAAGGGAGAAGTGAAACATTCAACAAAATCCCAATATAGACTGTTTCACTAAAATGGACATTTTAATTATCTAAAAAGACCGTAATTGTTATTAGAAGTGACTGGAGGATCATTCATTCATTCATTCATTCATTCTACTGTTTAGGAGTGACTAAAAAAGCTATGACCTTTTCTCAATGATTTAAACAAGGAGATGGGAAGAATGGGACTGTAGAATGGATTTTAAAATTAGCGAAAGATAAAAAAATTTGCTTTATGTTTGCATCCTACCAAATTTTGCTAGTTCGGCATACTAGTTACATAATCTTAACTCATTTATTTACATACTTTGTTGTTTACTAATACATGCATTTAAAATTATAAATATTTCTCAGTACTATTTTGATTACATTCTACAAGTTATTATAATTAGTGCTTTCATTTTCATTCATTATAAAGGATATAAATTATAATTTATAATTTTAATTTTAATTTCATCTGAAGAGTGTTTAAAAATTTCCAAGTGCATGACTTCTTTTGCTATTTTTGTTAGTTTCTAATTTTAGAGCAATTTGGTAAGAAAACTTGAATGATTTCTACTTTTGGTTAATAGAGAGTTTTTTTGTGTGGCTCAACACACAGTTTCTATTCGAGGACTTAAATCCAGTATCAAGGATTCCCGTGCCCATAAAAATCTCTCTTATGCAATTTTATGTCCTGACTTCCTTGATTCAGAAACCTCAGGATCCAAATTCATCTTAGTACATGCTGGCTAGATCCTGCAGCAACTTTGGAGCATAGTCCCTTTCCTCAGCCAGCAGGCCCAGCACTTCCCTGATGTGTTATGCTGTGTTGAAACTTGAGTCTAGTTATGGGCCTGGAGACCAGGAGGAATGGAGTAGGGGAGTAGATGCTCAGTGGGATGTGACAGAGGCCTCTGTATCACCTGCAAGCGAGGGATGTAACTGTCTTTAATAGAGAGAGGTAACCGTCTTTAATAGAGGACACTTCAGAGAAGCCTGGCGTTTCAGGATTCTCCAGTGCATCAACCAAGATGGTTTCACCCCAAGACTCAGGGTCTCACTCCCTTCGATAAAGACCCAATCTTAGTATAGTAGACTTGCTAGAATTGAGGATTCAGCTTTTTCTGCAACTAGCTGTCTGTCTTTATCATTAAGTCTTGTACCTGATTCACAACTCTTTTTTGCTATCCTGTAGCAGGAGATGAGAGTCTCTTCAAAAGCTGCCAAGGAGGCCTTCTAGCTTCTTCACTTTGCCTTAAATTGGTGATTAATCATCCTTGGCCTTTTATTTTCTCTTTCCAATGCCCTGTTGCACTCAACACAATCTATCTGATTTCACTTGCTTATAATTATGACTTTCAAACATTTGAGACATGGCATCCATCAATGTTTTTTTTTTTATATACTATAATCCCATCTCAGTTCACCACTAGTGAAATTTTAACAATTACACTGTTCAGTATTTAATCTCCTAAGATGGCCCCAATTTCCCTACATCCTACATATATATGTATGTCACACATACTATTTCCCCTTTTATCTGGCCAATACTTGTGATTGCTTTGATCAATATAATACTACAGTCCAAGCGATGCTCTCTGCCTACCCCTTAATTGACTTGGCACTTTCTACATCCTCTCGTTTGGAACACTTGTTTTTGGGATGTCTTCTCTTGGAACCCAGCTACCGTGCTGTGAAAAGCCCACTTATAGGCACTTGGTTGCCAGTCCCAGGTGATCTCACAGTTGAAGCCAGCATCAGCATCCAACCATGTAAATGAACCCAATTAAGCTCCTAGATGATTGTAACCTCAGCCTAACTGAAGCTGGAGAATTGCCCAACTTAGCCTACAGAATCATGAGAAATAATGAAATAGTTATTTTAAGCCACTGAGCTTTGAAATTATTTGTTAGGAAATGATATGTAATCAGAATACGTTGCCACAGTATGCCATGAGCTACCATATCCCTTCCACAAATAATAATGAGATCTCTCTCGTTAAGCAGCTGGTAAGTGATTCATTTCCAAAAATTTCATCTTTAAAAACTGCTCCCTTGGACCCATTGGCACCAATGGTCTGAAATCAGGTCCCCTTAGAAATAGTTGTTGAGATAGAGAAGACAGAGATATGCTTGCATAAAGTTTATTGGGGAGCAATTAGGAACAATGCCTGTGAGGGAGTAAAGGAGGGATTGGCAGGACAGGTTTACCTGTGATACGTTTGTCCCAGAGGTCTCAGCCAATCCCACAGGGAGCTCTGGAGATGGGACAGATCTTTAAAGTTGTCCTGAACTGAGGCAAGGAGTCTGAGATGAGTGAGTAGATTCAAGTTGCCCCTAGGGAAGGGCTATCATTGAATGAGGTATCCTTGACAGTGTACCACAGCATCCACTCTACTACCATTTTACATATTTCATAATGCTGTTTTCTTTTTTAGTTCTCTGCCCTTTGTGTGTCAAACTTTCTTTGTCCTATTTCTTCCCCCAACCTTGTTTGAAATTGATAAACACTTTCTATTCTTCTCATTTTAACCCTTACATTTTTTAATGTATATTTAATCTATAATTTTTATCAATGTTCATATTTAATCAGAATATCTCTTCTTTGCTGGAAGGAATGGGATTCGTAGTGTACTTTATGTGTTTTCTTCTAATCTCTCTCTTCTGCAGCCTCTTACACTTCTAGACTGATAAGTTATATAATTTCACATTACTATATTAGACACTAGCAATTTTTGAACTTTAGTTTTTTCTTCATTTGGCACTCTTTCTTGTGTTCTATGTCACAGTTTCTTGCACATATTAAAGATTTTGTGGCAGTTCATCCTATAGTGATTATTTTTGAGAAGATGAATGGCTGATAATTTTTCTGAGTCACTGTATATTTGAAAATGTTTTTATTTTGCTTCACTTAAAATGCTAGTTAGCTTGAGCATAGGTTCAAAATCAGTTTTTCCTTTGAACTTTGAAGTGGTTGTTTTATTGTCTTCCAGAATCCAGTGTTACTGATGAGAAGTGTGATGAAATTCTATCGTTTCTTTGTAAATAACCTGGTTATTCTTTTCAGAAATTGAGTGTTCTTAAGTAGCACCAAAATATAGCTCCATGTAAGTCATTTTACCTTCATTTTCCCCCCAGATTTCAAATAAATGAATTTATATAATACATACTCTTTTTAGCTCTGACTTCTTTTAATCAGCTACTCCTTTTGAGGTTCACTCATGTTTCTGTGTATGTTAATTTATTTTGTTAATGCTGAGTAGTAAAGTTTAAAAAATGTTTCTAGTTGTTTGTTGCTAATATATAGAAATATAATTTTACATTGAATTTTTTATATTGACTTTTTATTTTGTAAATTCATTTATAGGTTCTTTTGGATTTCAACATAAGCAATTCTATCGTTCTTGGAGTAAATCACCTGGGTTATGATATAGTATAATTTTTATATATTGCTTAATTTTTTAAAATTTGGTTTATGAGTAATACTGACCTGAAAAATTTTTTCTCTTAATGTCTTTGTTAAAAACCAACTTTTCCTGGTTTCAAAAGACAAGTTAAGAATTGTCTCTTTTTTTACTTTCTGGATTAGTTTGTGTAAAATTGATGTTCTTTATTTCCTAAAATGTAGAATTTACCAGTGAGGCCATGTGGGTCTAGAGGGTGTGTGTGCCTGTGTGTGTGTGTGTGTGTGTGTGTGTGTGTGTGTGTGTGTGTGTGAGAGAGAGAGATTCCGTTCCTTTAATAATAGTATTATCTAGTTTTTCTGTTGATTTTTGTGTCAATTTAGTAAGTGGTGTTTTTCTAAGAAATTATCCATTTTATTCAAATTCTCATATCCTGTCATGACTTTTTAAATACGTATCAAATTTGTGGTAATTTCCCTAGCTTTAATCCTAATATTGGTTACTTATGTCTTTTTCCAGTACTTCATCAATTTCATTGCTCCTTTTAAAGAACTAACTTTGGCCTTTCTGAGTATTTCTATGGCATATTTGTTTTCTATTTTATTAATTTCCCCTGATATTTTATTTCTTTTCTGCATATAATTTCTTTCTATTTTCTTGAGATGGATGCTAATATTACTGCATTTCAAAGCCATAAATGTTATAACAAAGCAAGAGAAGCCAGATCATTTAGCCAAAGAAAAAGACTCAGCAATTATTTGGAAATCTAGAAATTTATATAATAATTTAGAAAACTCAGGACCCAGGCTGTCCACAATGAAGTAGAAATTAAAAATAGAAATAATGCAGAGTACTAAGCTTTGCAACATTATATAATTTTTAAAAACACATGTATATTAGTTTCTTTTTTTAAATTAAGCTGAATAAAAAAGAGTACATATTGTAATTTAATTTATATAGAACTCTAGAAAAATGCAAACTTATTTATAGTGTCAGAAAGCAGATCAATGGTTGCTTGAGATGGGATGGCAGGAGAGGCAAAAGGGAGAAACTATAATGGGGCACAAGGATTGGAGGTGATGGACATGTTCACCATTTTGACTGTGGCAATGTTTTGTCAGGCATATACATATGCTAAAGCTTATAAAATTATACATTTTAAACATTTGCAGTATGTCAATTATACTTCAATAAAATGATTTAGAAAACATACCATTATAAAAATAAAATAAAAAGATTTCACTGCATTCTCACCTTTCTTGTCTGACAAGAAGTTTACTGTAATTCTTATGATTTTTTCCTCTGTAATGTGTCTTTTTCTCAGATGACCTTCAAATTTTTTATCTTTTATTTTAAGCAAATTGAATATGATATGCATCAGCAATATTTTAGTATCTATATACACACATATACATAATACATACACATATATGTATATATTGTATGATATTTATCCTTGCTATTATCTGAGTCTCGGATCTGTGGTTTGATGTCTGTCACTAATTCTGGAAAATGTATAGCTATTATTTCTTCAAAATCTATTGATGTGTGTGTTGAAGACATTATTTATGTTACTGTGGTGTTTTTTGTTTCTTTCTTGAAATTCCATCTGCTTTTTCCTAGTTCTATTCTCTACTGAAATTTCCTACTGATCTTATATATTTTAAAATAGTAATCATAGTTTAACATAGTAATCTTATCTCTGTCAGGTAATTCTAACATCCTCATAATACCTGAGTCTGATTCAGTTTATAGCTTTGGGTTTTTGTTGTTGTTGTTTAGCAATATGTTATTTCTTGCTATTTTGCCCATAATTTTGTGTTGAAAGCTGTACATCTTATGTTAGACAGTGAAAACTGAGGCAAATAGATTTTATGCCTATTAGTAGGCATGCCTTTCACTCTGCTAGGCATTTTGTGTGGGAAAATGAATTAATCTAGTGAGGAGTTTGGTTGGATTTGTTGTTTATTGATGTTGTGCTAATCCTCATTGCACAAAGTCCTTCATATTTCTCTACCAATATCTTTTGTTTAGGATAGGGACTGGTTTCTCTGAATATTTTGCTTTGTCTCTCTACCCTCAGCTTTAAGTGTTCCATTTGCACCATGCCACAAAGAATGTCTGTCTCCATTCTCTTGTAACTCTCCTACAATATTCCACTGTTACCTGATGCTTGTCAGTTTGGTGGTGGGAGGCAGAGGGGAAATTCTCTGTTGTTCTGATTCAACTTTAGTCTTAGGTAGGCCCTGGGTCTTGGGGATGTGACCTCCTTAGAGTTTTGCCTTTCTACCATTTGTAGATCTGTGTTCAGGACATAATCCTGCCTCTCCTTTCAGGGCAGAGGGATTTTTCCTGTTCCCTTCCCTCTGCTGTTGTAGATTTGTGCCATTGCCTAAAGTTGACAGTATTTGTTGCCCCCCATATGGGAGATAAGGAAGAAGGTTTTGCTGGTTTTCTGTCTCCCTTACAGAAGCTGCTGCTCTCCTCCTCCAGGTCTGTGCTATGAAGCATGCTTTTTCAGGGCTCTCACCCATCTTTTTTTCTGTGCCCATACAGTTTGTGGAGAACAGCCTGCCAGAATGTAAACTCCCCTTATATATGTGGCTTCCAGGGGTTTCACATTCTCTTGTGAGCTCACATTCAACATCCCCCAATTTGTTAACTCTTCATATCAAATTCTTACTGGTGTGTGGCTGGGTTTGCAGCAGATAAGCAACTGCCATCTTTCCTTGTGGACACCTGTCTCTCCTTTAATTTAGACTATTTGGTTGTCCTTTGCCCTTACTTCTCTGAAGGGTTCCTGAAAATCCTGACTTTGCATTTTGGCTATTTTTTGTTGTGTTATAATGGTTGGAGCCATGCACTTTGCAACTCTACATCTTAAGCAGAAACCAGAAAGCTTTTCATTTTTTTCTCTTATTATTATTGATTCCTAAGAATTCTTTATATATTTATATATTTATATATTTTTGGTCAGATATTTGCATTAAGAATATTTATTTCCAGTTTGTGGCTTATGTTAATACTTGTTTAATTGTGTCTCTTGCTGTACAGAAGCTTTAATATTTGATAAATTCCAGTGACAATTTTTTTCTCTTATGTTTAGAGCTGTGTCCTTTCTAAGATTTTTATCTGTTAGTTTCTAAAAATATTCTTCAATGTTTTCTTTTAGAAGCGCTACTCTAGTTTTAGTTTTTATGCATAGTTTATGACCCATCTTAAATTAATTTTTGTGTGGGGTACAAGGAAACGATTGAGTTTCATTTCTCCCTATATATTTATTCAGTTGTTCTAGTACCACTTATTAAAAAGACTTTCCTTTGCACATTAAATTGATTTGATACCTTTTTCAAAAATTAATTGATCACGTACATGGTTCTATTTCTGTTCCATTGACCTATTCTTTCTGTCCTCAGACCAAAACCATGCTGTCTTTGTTTATGTAGGTTTATTAGAAATTTTGAAATCAGGTAGAGTAAGACCTTCAACTTTGTTCTTTTTCAGTATTGTTTTTGTATTCCAGGTATTTTGAATTTCTTTACACATTTTAAAATAAACTTTTCACTTTCTACAAACCAAACCTTACTAGAATTAGCCTGCATATTAATTAGGGGAGAAGTAACATGTTAACAATATTGAGTCTTCTTATCAATGGACATAATATATCTTTTCACTTATTTAGATTTTATTTAATTTCTCTTAGAAATGTTTGGTAGTTTCCCCTGTAGAAGATATAAACATCTTCTGTTGAATTGATTTCAAAGTATTTTATCTTTTTTATTTTTATTGAAAATAGAATATTATATTTATTACATTTTAATTTTCCATTTGCCAGGATATAGGAATACAATTGATTGTTTTATTTTGACCTTATACCTCATGACCTTTCCAAATTCACTTATTCATTTTGGGAATTTAAGTCAAACCTTAGGATTTTTAATGTAAAAATCAAGTCATTTATAAATGACAACAGTTTAACTCCTTCTTTCTCAATATTTATGGACTTTTAATTTTATGTATGTTGTTGATTGACTATGCTGCTATTATAAATTTTAATAAACTTTACTGAGATAAAACTTGCATATAATAAAATTCATCAATTTAAAAAATATAATTAAAGAGTTTTGACAAATGTACAAAATCATGTAATCATCATAACTATGATATAAAACTTTCCATAACCTCCCCCCCCAAATCCTCTTAAACCCATTTTCAATCAATTTTTTACCCTACCTTGGCCTCTGAGAACTGCTGATCTGTGTTCTGTCACTTCATTTTGCCTTTTCATGAATATTGTATAGAAGGAATTATACATAATTTTTTGCATAATATTTTATCTCTACAAAGAGTATAAACCATAAAATTCAATTTTCTAATTGTTGCTTGAAACCTTGAGTTGTCTTTTAAATACAGGTTTTTTCTTTCACTAGTTAAATATTTTCAAGTCAAATAACTTTAGAGATATTATTACATCATTTTTGGCCTAAATTATTTTTATGAGGAGTTACCTGTCATTTGTATAGTTATTTCCTTATAATATATCATAGGCTCTACCATCATCGCCCCTTTCTCAGTAGGGGATGCTTTCAAAACTTTTTCTTTATTATTTTCAAGCTTTTGATGGAGCTAGATGTGGTTTCATATCTATTTTTTCTGTTTAGATTTCTGAATTTCTTGAATCTATAAGTTGATATTTAACTAGATTTGGGGAAATTTCAGCCATTTTTTAAAATAATTTCTGCCCCAGTCTTTTCTCCTTACCTCCTGGGACTCCAGTTCCATGTGAAATATCTTGAGACTGTCTGACAATTCACTGAGATGTGCTCATTTATTTAAAATATTTTTTCTTTCTTGTAGTATAGATTAGATAATTTTTATAGCTATGTTTAGTTCTCTATTGCTACATAACAAATTACTTCAAAATTTAGTTATAAGAATGGTAATCATATCTCTCCAACAGTTTCTGTGAATTCAGAGTTCTGAATCATCTGAAATTCTGAATTTTTGGGTGGTTTCAGCTCAGATCTCTCAGGAGGTTGTAGTCTGGATTGTAGTCATTTGAAAGCTTGATTGGGGCTGGGGGATCTACTTCCATGGTGGCTCATTCATGTGGCTAACAAGTTGTTTCCTCTTCATATCAGCATCTTTATGAGGATGTTTGAGTATCCTTATGCCATGGAAATTGGCTTTCCTGAAAGTTAGCAATCCAAGAAGTCAATTTGGAATGCTTTTATGACCTTGGAAATCACATACTTTTGCTTCCACCACATTCTATTTGTCAAATAGATCAAACCTAATTCAATGGGGGTAGGTGAACTCAGAAGGGCAAGAATACTAGAAGGTAAAAAGATAAGAGGAGACTGTCTTGGAGGTTGGATACCACATTATATCTTCAAGTTCATCCACCCTTTTTTCTTCAGTCTACACTCTTTCATAAACTCCTTGAGTAATTTTTTTTCAAATTTCAGATAATTAGTTTGTTCAATTCTTAAATTTCTAATTATTTCACTTGAATAGTTTTCATTTTCCTGAAAAGATTACCCATCTATACATTCATTGTGATTTTTAAAAATTATTTGGACATATTTATAATAACTGTTTTAAATCTTTTGTCTGTGAATACCAACCTTTGAATCATCTTGCGATTGGTTTCTATTGACTATTATTTTTTTACTATAGTTAAATTTTGTTTTACCACTTCACATACCAAGTGTTTTTCTGTTATTGTTGTCGCTGCCTCTCATTATTTTATTTATTTATTTATTTATTTATTTATTTATTTATTTATTTATTGGTATACTGGATTATAGATGATTCCTTGCTGAGATTCTGAAATCTGTTATCTTTATCTTGAAGAGTTTTTTTTTTTTTTTCCTTACACACAGTTAAATTTGGCAGGGCTTATATACCAAATCTTGTCTACCTATAGTGAGGAACAGCTAATATTTCTTCTCAGCTTTTCAACCTTCAAATTATTGCTCTTTACTTTCTGTTGGGTCCCTTGGAGCCTCCTATATGAACATAGTTCAGAAGTTATCCTAGTATTTGAGCACAGTTTACATGTAGCCTTTTTGGATTTTTACACTGTGGTACCTTCTTTCTGGAGTGTCCTTCTCATTTTTAAGCCTCTCTGGCAGCTTCAAATTCTGTTTTCTGACACCTCAAGCTACTAAGATTATGCTGCCTGCAGAGCCCTCAGAGGAAAAGCCAAATACATGTGAATCTTTTTCAGAAGAGCACCTTTCTTTCACGAGTTATATTATTTCCACTATTCTGATTTTGATGGTTCTTCTGCACATTTAAATAACTGTTTCTATACTTAGAGATTATAAAAGTTATATACAAGAGGGTTAGTCATACCAGCTATTCTGCCATACCAGAAAGGAACCTCGTTCATTCATTTTTGAGTGAGACACAAAACAGCTCATTAAAAGCTTTGGGTCCCTGAGCCTGTTCAATGATAGGCTTCACTGTAAGGTGTTGACATAAATCAGAATGTTTCATTAGGGGTGATGGTATTCTAATGCTCAGTATTCCTAGGTCCACCTCCTTTTTGGTTGTTTGATTTTCTCAACGATTTACCCTCCAACTTCCTGTATGGCCAAAGATGTGATCGATATGAGCCTACTTTTCAGCATTCGGGGGTCCTAATGGACCTGGAAGTCTCATTGTTTATTTCATGGAGTTTCATGAATCCTTCTGTTTTCAATATAGTCTCAGCTGTGCCTTGTGATCTAAGACATACTTCATTTTCTGTTCAGCATTTCCAAAGATTAAATGTACTGTCTTTTCCAACAGTTTGGGAAGTGTATATTTTGCTGTTGATGATGGTAGAAGAAATGTAAGGGCCTTAAAGAGCTTCTCCTAAAAATATTCAACCAATGTCTGATTCTCTGTTCCACATTTAGAAGGATCTGGTATTCTAATTCCCCAGCATTTCTGGAATTCTGTAGTAAGAATTAGATTTCTTCTCATTGTCTTCTCCCATTGCAAATCTGGATTTCAGGTTAACCACCCAATCTTCTAAGTCAGTTACCATTTGTCCATCCATCCCTAGATGCTAAGATTTAGTTGATATTATTTCTCCCTTTCTTTTTTGTGGGTATATGCCTTTGTTTCTTTTCTGGTCACTTTAGATGATATTTTGTAAGGAGTGAAGATAAATTCCATGAACTTAATTCCTGTTCCACCTGTTTTAAAATAATATTTATTTTGGTCTTATATTTTTAAATAAAAACAAACTGTATTTATTAAGACAAATACCCTCTTTTCAAACTTCAGTTAATAGCTCTTCTGCAAAAGTCAGTTATGAAAGCATAGGTGTCAAATGACTAAACTAATGTTGAAAGTAAATATCAACTTTGCAGTCACCCCTGTACCATGAAATGGTGTTTTTCTAGCTATTATTGTTTCTTAAAATAGCAGGAGGAAATAGGCTTAACATATCTTTCAGTGTAATATGCCTGCTTTGGGCTTATGTTGTAAAAGACTTGCTCACAGTAGACAAGTATCGACATGCAGTGCTACCACTTCAAGACTAGTCTCAAAGAGGTATGAATAAAAATGGCCCAGCAACACTTCATGCCTATCCTCCACTGGTCAGTGTGAGCCAAGGGAAACTTGTTTAGTGAGAACTGAGTTTACTGTAGGGTGCTTTATTAGCTTGCTTTGCTTATAAATTTGATTTTCTAATGTAAAGTGAAGATAAGTGAATTCATTCTCTGAAAAGTAACAAGTCATGTGAGAATTTTTAGTCTTTTGTCAAATAATTCAGTATTTTACTGAATTTGTATGAATTTACATATACTTGTGGGGTTTTTTTTGAGGGGGGGCATTTGTAAATTGAGTATGTGCTCATCTTCATAAAATTACCTATAAGGAATTGCTTTTGTATTTATTGTTCATATCCAATCAACTAAGGATCACATTTCTAACACTAATTGGTTAGATTATTTTTGTTGGTAGTTTACCAATATAGCACAAAAGCTCTTAAGTGTAAGAAATAAATCAATAATGGGAGAAAAGTATTGGACCTTGTTGACTGGTGTTATTAGAAATGGGGTTACACTGAGATGAATTTAGTGCATGTTGGAGGAAAGGCAGAAACAAAAGACTAAAAGTGACATCTGTGAATTAAGATTAAATAAAGGGCCTAGAGTATTTTAGGCAGAAATGAGATGTGATGTAATAACTGTCTTTATATATAAAGATTTATTGCAGAATATAACTACTAATTGCTGTTCATCTCCACTGATATTTGAAAAGAAAAAGTTCAAGGGTAGAAACATAAATGACATATATGTAACCAATACTTATAATAATAGCCTGAGGTTGATGGACAGACATTAGAATGCCTGTGATGGGACAAAGGAAGAGGACAGAGCTTTAAATGTAGCAATCTTCTCTGACATGAGTGATGACAGGTCTTGCCTTAAGATAGAGGGCTAGACTCGTTGGCTTCTACAGGGCCTTTCCAGGCCTGTAATTCTCTGGGTCCCTTCTGTTGCTAGCCTTCAGAAGCTGAAAGTGAATGAGACACAAGTTTCTGCCTTTTCAGGAGCTCCAACAGTGCCAAAGGAGGCAGTGACTGCAGCAGCACAACAGCATCCTTTCCAAAGAAGACTTCACTCAAAGGTGAGTCAGGTCAGCGTGGACACGGGTGCCGTCTTTTCCTCCAGATTTCACTGGGTCAGGACGCAGAAACCTTGGGGGATAAGCGACCACAGGACACCCTCCCCAGCCACCAACATAAGCTTTGTTAGAGGGACGAACAAGGGATGGCTGGTTAGCTGGTGGTAGGGACTCGCCACCAGGGTGCTCGAGAAGGAATGAGTTGTGCCACCAGCCAAGTCCCTTTCTCACCTGCTGGGTTGCCAGGATCCATGTGCTCCTAGAGCGCGCAGGGCGCACGCCACGCCCGGAGCAGGCGTCCCGCTGCGCTCGGTCTCTTCCAGGCTCCCGGCTCCCGCGGGAGGGCGCGTGGGATGATGCTCTGGTCCTAGTGCCTTCCCCAAGCTCCTGCATCCGGAGCCGCCCTAAGCCGGCACCGTCGCAGCCCCTGCCAGAGAGGGAGAGAGGGAAAAACGGAGGGAGGCTGGAAAGGCTCGGCGAAGGGAGGAGGGGAAGTGGCGAGAAAGGCAGAGGAGGGGGAGGGAATCTCTCTCCTTCGCAGTGCCTCGGCCTCTTCTCTCTCCCGCTGGCGGCGACTCGGGTCTCCCTCCACACCCTCTCCCAGTTCCTCGCCCCCTTCTCCGCCCACCCTCCCTCGCGAGCGTGCGGAAAGGGAGCCGCCCCTGGAGCGCGGCCGAGGGCGCCGTGGGAGGCGGTGGCGGTGGGCGTGTGCGTGTATGTGAAGGACGCCACCTCCCGCTCCGGCGTTCGCAGGCGGCGGCGGGCGGCGGAGCTTCTTGCTCCGGCAGCGGCAGCTTCAGCGACAGCGGCGGCGGCTTCCGGAGTCCCGCCGCGAAGATGCTCAAAGTCACGGTGCCCTCGTGCTCGGCCTCGTCCTGTTCTTCGGTCACCGCCAGTGTGGCCCCAGCGGCCGGGACCCTCGTCCCGGATTACTGGATCGATGGCTCCAACAGGGATGCTTTGAGCGATTTCTTCGAGGTGGAGTCGGAACTGGGACGGTAAGGCGCGGGGTGGCGGGCTGGGTGCGCGGGGGGCGGCGGGCTGGATGCGTGCGCGGGGGACGTCCTGGACCTGGTGGAGCCCAGCGCCCTGCGCGCGGGCTGGGGCTTCTGGGGAAGTCCGCTACACGCCCAGGGCTGTCCCTTTCTCAGGGATGTCCCTTTCCCGGGGATGTGGGAGCCGGCCTCCCTGCCCTTTGATTTCTCCCCGCCTAGAGTCAGGGAGAGAACTAAGCACCATTCAAGTGCGAGTCGGGTGTTCCCTGGAGCGCCCAGGCCCGTGCAGCTGCGACTCTCTGGCAGCAACCTGACTCTCCTCCAACCTCCCTCCTCCTCGCCGGCTGCCACTTCCCTTGGGTGACAGCTCCTACCGCACGTGGGCCCAGCTTTTCCAATTGGTGTCTTTGCTCGGAATTATAGCTTGCCAGAGGGTCCTGTTTGTGTAGTTATTTTTTGGGGTGGGGGCGGAAGGTGACCCTTCAAATCTTGACAGAATTATTAAATTAGATTCTTTCTCCTTCCTCTTAGCAACCTCCCTAAAGCAAGCGGCACTAGAAATTAAACTCAAACCCTAGCTTCCCTGCAGAGTCTGCTCGGAGTGAAGGGGGGAATGAATCATTTAAGAGAGTTGATGGCAGAATAATGAACTGTGTGGTTCTAAAGAAAAAGAAGCACATGAGTCCAAGCAGTGGTAATTAAAAGAGTTCTGCTGCTTTTCTTTCATGTGCTGTAGTGACTTATTTCAATTATGTATGCAAAAAGCCATCTCCCTGGGGGTTGCAGAAATGTCCCCCATCCCTCCTCTAAAGATTAAAATCGTAGGAGTTTTATTACGTGAATGGTGCCATATGTTCTCATACTTCTATTCGTTGAAAATTATTATTTTTTCTTTTTCTTTCTTTCTTTTCCCTTCTTTTCTTTCTGTTTTCCATAGGTAAGGAGAGTTCTTCTCCACACTCATTTTAGATTCAAGCCCTTTATGATAGAGAATCTGAAGATGTAATTTCAACTGCTGACAAGTTGAAGCTTAATACTATTTTGCAATTTTATTTTGTATTTTCTTTTTGCTGGAGTTTAGCTAACGACCAATTTTTCTTTCTTTCTTTCTTTCTTTCTTTCTTTTTCTTTCTTTCTTTCTTTCTTTCTTTTTCTTTCTTTCTTTCTTTCTTTCTTTTTTTCTTCCTTCCTTCCTTCCTTCCTTCCTTCCTTCCTTCCTTCCTTCCTTCCTTCTTTTCTTTTCTTTTCTTTTTTCTTTTCTCTTCTTCTCTCCTCTCCTCTCCCCTCCCCTCCCCTCCCCTCCCTTCTCCTTTCTTTTCTTTTCTTTCATGTCATCAGAGACCACAGTACAGGATTCTAGATATTGGTACTTAGTGAAAAGGTGTATGTGTCACCTCCCTCCAATTTGTCACTACTATTAATGGCTCATGGAATACACACACACGGCTTGACTTCTGAATGAAAATTTAGTAGTTTGTTACTGTTTAAAAATGTTCTAAAATATTTGAGCATTGGATAATTTATACATAAACATGCTGATTTGATCAAGTTTTTCAACGTTCATATGAAGATCTGATGTTCTAGGCATCCACTAATAAGCCTTTCTTAAGGCTTGAAACCTACTATAATTTATGGTGAGCTACAGTGGAGCAGTATAAACTTCTGATTAAAGAGCTAATCTACTTTAAATTGTTCACTTGGTGTTTTAGAAACTATCACCTAGTAGAGGAAGTACTTGATGGTGTTACAGGGACTGTCCCATTACCAAGACTAACCGCTTTCTGAATAACATTTACCCCAGATGCCTCAACTTGATTCTGACTTATCATTAGTACATGTTATCTTTATGAATAGGCTTCACCATCAGGAAACTCAAGAAATTTACTTAATATGAGGAATGGGAAAGTGGTTAGAAAAAAATAAACTGCCAATTGTACACATATATGGGATGATAGACTCCATAGGGAAAACCTAAGAAATTTGAAGTTGTTGTTCTTTTAAAGTGTGGTATTATATTTTGCAGTATATTTTGGAGAACAAATCAAATCAATTACATTTTGCTAAGACTCTCACTCTGACATCTAGTTGTTTGATTAGCTTGAAAATCACAGAATTAAAATGTTTTGAGAAAACTTGAAATTCTTACTTTTTCTGTTTTTTAGTAGTTATGTGTGTTAAATTTTCTGCAGATGGCAGTGTTGGTGAGGTGCCTGCTTACTCCATTTGATTGAGAATTTGAGAAATATTAGCACTTCAAGATCAAAAGTTTTTTTAAAACATAAAACAACTAGTGTTACAGATATAATTACTATGAATCTGTAAATCCAGAGAATGCAACAAAATTATAGGTACTGCCTGAGTGACAAAAGTCCTCTTCCTTCCTTTACTAGTGATAAAGTTGAAACAATAGGTTTCAAGTCTTTACTCTGTCTTGTGCTAACTCTGCCTGAGTCTAAAGCTGAAACATTTAACTTATTAAATAACAAGTTGTCATTAAAATGCTAAGAGAACAATGAATGACCCAGGTGTTTTGTGGTATGGCTGTGGTTAGTTCCAGGATGTAGACAAACCCCACTAGATTAAGAAAATTTCTGAGTAGTCATTCCTTTATTATAATTATCATTTTTAAGTTGGTGACTCCTAAATTCAAGAACATTGGACATGGAACTGTTAGGGCAACACACCCTGTGGCTGTGTTTGGGAATTTCAAGGAGCTAAAGTCCGAAAACGATAACCACTGGAACCCCTGGATGATGCTGGCAGCAATGATCTACATGTAGTCATTTAAACCAGGGCAGAGGTGGCAGCTTTTTTTTTTTTTTTGTATGATGTGGGTGAGGGGTGGGAATAGGAGTGAGGAGGGTTATTTAAGAGTATCAGGCAAACTAATTAATATGTTACAAATTTACATTTGAAAATAATGCTTCTTTTATAGAGTTTGTCAAAAAGTTTATAAAAATCATGATACGCCAACAAATTCAATTTTTTAAAAAATATGAATTGGGCATGATTCTATTTAGGGCTCTATATCCTAGAGAGTGGTTGGTCCTTTGCCCAGTGATTTGAGAAATTGGCATTTTAATGGCTTTTCCAAGGGAGAAGTGTGTCTGGTCCAGACTCTGTCCAGTAGTTTGGCACAAGGACAGGATTTGGCCTGGCCTGCTTTGTGGTACATCTAAACCCATGTACTGTTTTCAGTTACTTTCCACCTTTTGTTTCTGTCGGCTGTATGAGATTAAAAGAATGTTTGTAATAGAACTAGTTGTAGTTACATATACAGAAATTCAGGAAAACCTAGTGAAAGATAATTAGGACAAAAGAAGAGTATGTTAAATTATTTTGCAATCAATTTTTAAAATTTTTCCATTCCACTTAACTGCAGCTTCTTTCAATCTGACAATCTGATCCACAATTTTAAAAATACATTTATATGACAATCTTATCGAAGCATATTATATAGGATGCCTTGCTATATGCGTTATTCCTCAGGAACCAAATAGATTTAGATAGTGAAACATATGTGTGCATAAAATGGAAACTGTGTGTGTGTGTGTGTGTGTGTGTGTTTAAATTGGAAACATGTGTTTCATTATACAATGTTTATTCTTATTACCACAATGTGCTCTAATATTTCTTATTTTATGCTGTTTTATTTTATTCTATTTAATTAAAAAATATTGGTTGAATCATGTGATTTCACATCCCATTAATGGGGTGACTCAGTTTGAAAAGTGATGTTTTAGGTCATACATCAGAGTATGCCAGATTAGAGTATGAGGCAGAGTCCTTTTGAAAAAATGCCCTGCAAACCATTGGTAACACTGAATGGTTTTTGTTAGAGCAGCTCTGTAGAGAAAAGTACTCCTCGTTTGCCTCCAAGTCATTATTGGGTTTTCCCTTTTAAACATTTTAGTAAAGCTCTCGTGTCTCCCCAAGATATGCTGGGTACACTGCTCTGGAATGGCTAAAGAGGGCAGGAGGCTAGACCAGGACATGATCACTGTAGAGTGGAGGAATTTGGAGGCCTGATCAGTGGTGTATTTCACTTGGTAACACATAACTCTGGCCTCAGGCAATAACCACCAAATGCTTCCTGTACAGAAACATGAAAAGTGAGAGTTTTCTAATGGAAAGGATCCACCAGTGCTCCTGGCTGGTGAGGAATCAGATGCTCTCTTTTCCCTTTCCCTTTCCCCTTTGCCAGTACTCCTCATGCCCTCAGTTCCACACACACCCTCCCCACCCTCCCACCCCCCACAGGTCTTTTAGGGCCTCACAGGCTCTCCAAGGTATATGCTGCTGGCTACAGATCGCCTCCACCCACACTACACTTAGTATCTTAAGCTCTTTTGGGTATGGTATGTTTTTTTGTCTGACTAGGAATTAAAAATACAACTGTTTGGTCCCTCTTTTGTTCTCGTCGCACTTGATTTTTTCTTAGACTGTTGACTCAGGAGCAATGTGGGATTGCAAATAGAATAGAAACTGGGGCTGCACAGGCTCTTTCCAGGAACGCTGGACTGCAAGCCTCTAGAAGGCAGTCTATGGATTTGACTGGTTTACTGTTGTGTGCTCATCACCTGGCATAGTGCTCAGTACTCAGCAGGTGTTCAACAAATGGTTTTAAAGAGTGAGTGAATGATAACGAAATGGGCCAGGCATGGTGGGCATGCTCCTTTCCTCTTCTTTGGGATGTGGTCTCCATTGGTCCTGACATGATGCTCACAGTCCTACTGACCCCAGGGAAAGAGAAATTCCATGACCTGTTTATTCTCTCTCTAAAACTTGTGTGACCATGACCCTAATTTCACTCAGCAGTCGGTTTCCTTTCTTCACAGCGGGAGTATTGATAACTGCCACCTCTGTTGCTTGTAGGTGATGAAAATAATGATGCCTTTCTGTTGGTAGAATGCTTTGTACCTCTGAAATGAAAGGGATGCAGTTTCACCTTCACTATCGTTTTAACCACAGGCATGTCAGAATTAGGAGTTAAATCAACTTGAACTTAAAGGCATGAAGGCATTAAATGCCTCCCAGCTATACCAACCAACTGAAGTTAATGCATATTAATTGCTAAATTTGGAAATAGACTCATTAAAGAGACTTAAA
This sequence comes from Macroglossus sobrinus, assembly GCA_004027375.1. Lineage (NCBI taxonomy): Eukaryota > Metazoa > Chordata > Mammalia > Chiroptera > Pteropodidae > Macroglossus > Macroglossus sobrinus. The sequence continues at coordinate 144,835 of PVKZ01003124.1, forward strand.
GTCAAGTAAAGACTATGATATGATCATTACTTTAAAATACACTATTTTTCCATATTTAAATACTGTTGCAATGGTAAAAAATAACTCTTAATTTGGAGAAAAAAAAGACACAGGTGCCATCTGCTTCTAAAGTGTTCTGGACAACTTTACTTGGAAAAAAAAAGAGAGAGAGAGAGAAAGAGAATGAAAGCACTAACCACAAAATAGCTTCAAAGAACTTTCTTGTAAACACTTTACCCTCAGATGTACATGTGTGGATTATGTGTTTGCACTAATACAATTGAGAATGAAGTACTGAGTTATAGCCAAGTAAACTGTTTCAACTACTAGTTTTTTTATATTAATGATTTTTTGGAGTGGGGGACTAGCTTAAAAAGTAGTTTTCTTTAGACTCCCTTTTGGTAAAGCTAACATAACTAATAAAAATATTGAATTTTTAAAATTTCAATGTCAGGTTTATTCTGCAAAATATATTTGAGTCAAATGAATCATATAATTCAGGTCAAAGAGTAACTTTACATGAAATTAATAGCAGCTAGAATCAAGGTTTTACTCAAATTATATTAATCTTTATCTTAATTATTTTTCCCTATTTGATAATGCAGGATCATTTGAAAATTTTATAACTCCAATGGTTTCATTAGGAAATTAAATTTAAATACTGATAGCATAGTATTAGCTCATAAAGGACATGGACTGTACTATACAGTCCATTTTTTAAAATTCTAATTGCTAATGGAAGGCCATGGTTGTGTGGGAACGTACATAGTGTAAGGTGTGGATAGTGGATTTTCCTCAGTAATCTTATCAGAGGCAAAGATCAAATAGGAACAGGAGCAATGCTGGACAGAGGGTGATTTATAATGATGGGCAAAGAGTAGTTTGTATAGAGCCTTCTCTTTTCTCTTAGAGAAAGAGTTTCTTAACCTTGGCACTCTAGACGTTTGGGGCCAGATAATTCTTTGTTGTGGGGTCTCTGTGCATTGTAGGATGTTTAACAGTGCCCCCAGCCTCTACCCACTAGATGCCAGTAAGAGCCCTCCCCCAAGTTGTGACAACCGAAAATGTCTCTAGACGTTGTCAAAGGTCTCCTACTCATCTCTCCTTTCCTGTTGAGAACGACAGTCTCAGAAGCTCGAAGCTGGGCTTTTACATGAATTTCTTTTAGTTGTGTAGATAGTTAACAACAGGGAGGTTGATGGATTAAAATTATTTGGCTTTATTGAGTATCTGCTGTATCCAAATGTTTCTCCCATGTCTGGGTAATACCATTAAGATTTATGTCATATGTGCATACCACTTTACAATAATTTACTTAAAATGTTTAAGCCACTTCACTTTTGTTAACTTAAATTTACTTATCAAGAATACTATTTTTATTAAATTGAAAACCAGTATTCATACCATAAATAGAAACAAATTATAAAAATAAATTGCAATAAAAACAAAGCATTTTGTAATAAACCATGGTGAGAAACGTTTGACTGCAGAAGGCTCCAAGCCTGAGGGTTGTTCTCTCTTTGTTATAAAGGAGATTATCAAAGATTAGCAGGCTTAAAAAGCACAAATTGAGATTTTCTTCCTAATGTAATCAGGACCATTGAAATGATGTTTTTATTTGATTCTTTGTTATTTAATTCCATGCTTCTGTTCAACCTATAAAGTCCTGTTACAAGTCTGACCTCTTGAATAAGAATGAGTTAGTCAATTATGTTGGTAGTATATGTGTGCGAGTGTCTATGTGTGTTGTGGGCTAGAGTATGAATGAATGTGGTGAATATAACACTATATGGCCTCCAAATGTGTAGTTTACTAATAATAAGGCATCAACAATAATTTAATGTAAGACAAACAGGTAAATAAAACTAATACAAGATAGAGATAATAGAACCACTGCAGTCTTTATGACTCAGTCAGTGATTATTCCAGCTGAGAAAATTGAAGTGTCTTCCTAGGAGGGGTGGACTTTGAAAGTTGGCAGGATTTTAAAAGGTAGAGTTTAGATGAAGGGCATACTAGGTGGAAAGTGCATTCTACAAAAAAGACAAAAACTGAGAAAAATGCAGGATATATGTTTTATTTTGCAAACATTACAAAACATGAACATTGTCATGGAGATAAAGATGGGAGGATAAGTTGATGTCAGGTCAAAGAGAGCATGTTTAAAAAATGACTATATCTATAACAATTGAAAACAAAGAAAATAACCATTACGAGAGTGAAAAGTGGCTATAGGAGCAACTGTGGGACTCAGAACTTGCCATTAACCCATAAATCTTGGGAGGGGTTAAGAGAGAATTTACTATGTTTTTTTAAAAAAGAAAAAGAAAGAAAGATAAGAGGAGAGAGATAAGAAAGGAAGGAAGGAAGGAAGGAAGGAAGGAAGGAAGGAAGGAAGGAAGGAAGGAAGGAAGGAAGAAAGAAACAGACCACCTCCCACAGCCTATGATGAGACAAGAAAGGGCAAAAGTGGGACTGAGGGGACTGAGAGCCCATCATGGGACAGATAGTTAATATTTAAGGCTTTGTGGGCCATATGCTCTTTGTGCCAACTGTCAGCTCTGGGATAGTTGAATGAAAACAGCAACAGACACACAGAAACAAATACACATGGCTGTGTTCCAATGAAACTTTATAACAGTGAATTTTATCTTCATAAAATGTTTACATTACAAAGTATATTTTTCTTTTTTCTTTTTCTACTTATTCTTTTTATTAAGAAAATTTAAAAACATAAAAACTATTCTTAGGTAGCAGATTGTACAAAAACAAGCAACCCTTAGCCCATGACTTTCAGAATTCTCACCTAGATCTGCGAAGCTAAAATTCTGGCTTCTCCTCAGTTACATGAATTTCAGCTTACAAGACTTTATTTATTCGAGGAACTACCTTGAATCTCCCATACACTTTGAAATTGTCAGCCTGACATTACTTTTAAGGTGGCACAACCTTCAAATGCCTACTCATCTTTTGTGTACATGTATTGCAGTTATAACAGTCACAGTTCTTTCCTATGTAACATGTTGACTAGCTCCATTTGTCATTTATATTTTTGAAAATGGAGAATATTTACATGAAGTGTATTTAAATTAATTTCCATACCATGATCAACATTCACAACCAAAGACTATTTATTAGAGGGTAATTTATTTTGTATCTAATAATTAAATAGGTTTCAAGTTGATCATTTTTCTATTATATTTAAAATGACATTTAATTATCAAATAATATGCTAAAAACTACTGATAAAAGATTTGTCTCTAGTAAAGTTTAAATAATTATTTTTTTCCATTTAATAACATTATCTTCATGTTAAGTAAGCCTGCTATATGCCAAGTATATATCTCAGATGAATTAATTGTGGTCCTTAAATTGGGACTCTTTACATAAGCAATCTCTTGAAAAAAATAGAATTATTCTTTACTTTTTATTTTGAATAGACTTTAGGACTCAACTAAAGCAGTCACTTACATTTTGACTAAAGCAGAGTATTCCAAAATGGATGTCCACATCCAGGTGTGTGTAATGTACTGGGATGCTAGAGGAAAGTATTAGAGAATCTTTTTTTCTTAATTTTTGCTTTTAATTTTTGTTTTTGGATGTTTTCATTTTTATTGTTTTGTTTTATTTTTAATTTATTTTAATTTATTTTTTTTTTAGGCAAGGCAACTCTTGGTTAACCTCACAGATTGCAAGGACCTTGTCAGCTTACAATCTTTTTTTTTCTTTTTATGCCTATAGCACTTGTTCTTCCTAGGTGGTCTCCCATCCAAGTACTAACCAGGCCCTACCCTGCTTAGCTTCTGAGATCAAACATGATTGGGCTTGTTCAGGGTAGCATGGCTGTAGATTGTTTTGGGATGTTTTTAAAAAGCATGCTACATATTGGTTCAGTAGCACATGTATAGCATTTATAGGTACATAAGTATATATAATGGGAGAAGCATGTGCTCAAAACATCTTATTGGATGATAATTGCATCAAAGAATGGTAGTTATAAGTGGATACTGAATAAAAATTTTTACTTATTTAAATAACGGTCTACTTTATGAAAATGATTTAAAAGCAGATATATAGATCAAAATGCAAACAAAAAAGAAATCATATTGCAAAACATGCCTTTGTGCAGAAAAGGGAAGTGGGTATATAGGTGCACTTGTTATGTGTTTTAAGATGACCTGATAAGAGGTTTTGATAAGAACTTACTGCCATTGTAACCAAAAAAGTCACAGAACAGAAAACAAAAAGAGGAAAGAAATACAGCTTGCTCATCAAGCAGAGGGTTAAATGAATTTTGTTTTTCTTTGTCGTTGAACCCCAAATTCATATTATTTTGTAAGAACCTCAATTTTAACATGCCTAACTTACTTTATGGTTAATTTTGATAATTGCTTTCTTAGGCAGATGTCTGCTTTGATCTGAAGTTTTGGTGGATAGCACTTGAAGCATTGTGGGCATTAGTGCCAGAATGTCGAGTTTAACCCTGTTAATAAATGCATCGTCATCATTCAATTACTTCTTAAGTTGTGCTTCAGGGTGGTATCGTTGAAAACTTAACCAGGTACAAAAATATTCCTTAAAAAATAAAAAAGGCTTGAACAACCCTCTGACTGGAATAGTCTGTTGAAAACGTAATGGATATGACATGTTCTTAACTGTTTTCTCTGCCACTAAGTAGCATTCTTTCTTAAAAGTGTACTTTCTTTTGGTTTATGATTATGACTATGATTATAGTCAGAATTTGACTAATATTACAAACCAGAACAAAGAAGAGTAGGGAATAGCAAATCTGCAATTACATTCACACATTTATTATTACCTACAATGAAATATTTAAATGATTTCTCCCTACTTTAAGTCTTTATGTACTGTTTAATAGGGACCTTTGTTTGCATTTCACTCTTCATTGCACTTTTTATCTTGATCTGCCCTACTTGTACTGTCTTGAAAGGGACAGGTAGTTTGTGACTTTTAACTTAGTAGGTGACAACCTTCCATTTGGGACTTTAACAGATGTACAAAGTGGTTCTTCACTGGTGACAACTAATCAGTCCAAGTTTAATCTTTGACAGAATGTAAATATACTGCTATCTGTTCATTCAAGTGAATCACGTATTTTTCCAAAGCTCCTGTCAGGACAATCACTGAGAAAATAGCACTATGTTACTAAAGGTGACTTAATTCAAAATATATAATTCAATAAATCAGCTTGGCCTAGTGTGTTCAGTCATGGTAGGCCTCGGAAGAGTTATCATTTGAGTGGAAATATTTTTAGTGGCTCCTATGGGACTCTGAGTCCTTCCTCTTTTTTTTTTTCCCCCTTAGTGTGAACATGTAAGCTAATAAAAATGTTCAATGAGGTAAACTCGTGAGAAGTTCTCCTGAGAGTAACTGAAAGCAAACTAAAAACAATAAATAGAACTTGTCGTGTGTGTGTATGATACATTAGTGAAATGGAAACCTGTGGAAATTATCAGGATAAGCCATCGCAAACCAATACAGTTTTTTCGTATCTTGAGATACTGAGGAAATGGAATGTTAGGACTGAGCTGAGGCCCTGGAGACAGCTGAGGTTCTGGCCCTGGCCGGATGGGGCAGCAGAGCGCTGGTCCTGGCTTGAGCTGGCAGGTGGTGGAGGAGAGTGATCCTCAGGAAGTTGTTGGGCAACAACTGCTCAGAACTGCTTCAAGATTGAGGCAGCAAGCAGGCTATTCTGGACAGCTGAGTTGGTGGGGATGAGTAAGGCAGAAACTATGACAAGAACTGAGGGAGATGATACAGGATGCAGACAAAAAAACAGGTAGGATAAAATTGCCACTTGATGGCTGTGTACGTTTGGCATAACACTGAACTTCACTGAGCCTCATTTGTAAAATGATCAATGAAATAAGATCACTTATGTATGTAAAAACATTTAGCTCCGTACAGAGCTAAATGGCACAGAAGCTTACTATTCCCAAGACAGGGCACAGGTGGGTGATAGGGGATATTGATTCTGAATAGGGTCTGTATAGAAGGAATACTAAGTCCAGTTTACATGTCCCATTTAGCCATCTGACTCCCAACTTGCTTGCCCAACCAATTGTCCACCACTTTTGATTACCAGCCTGGGGTGTTTACCAGGAGCTTGATATTGTGATTTTGCTGTCATATGTGTATTGCTAATTATTTCAATAGTATAACAAGGTGATCATCACCAGCACCATTTTTCAGATGAAGAATAGACTCGGAATCGTCAAGCAGCTTGAGCTTCAAGCCCAGTATTGTCACACTCCAGTGCTTGTTCTCTTTCCACAATAACGGCCTAGGCCTTGAGGATCCCTCATGGATCTTCAAATCTCTGTTGTGTGCATAAAACTTTCTTGGACTGGAATGCCTTTGCCCTTTTAATTCCTCCAGAATAGTCATCCTACCTCCCAGGCAGAAGGTTTTCTCACTTCCTGGCTCTCCAGTTGTTCCATGTTTATTGTCTTACAGGTAAATAAATGCTTTGTGGTCTTCACCAGAGCATCTGCTCCTCGGGTGTAGGAATGCTGTATCTTATCCATCTTTTATCCCCATTACTGAGCCTACTCTTCAGCCTACTGCCTATCCCCCGTAAGTGCTTAATAAATATTTGTGAAATAGTGAGTAAATGAATAAATGTTGGGTGAACAGCTGCAGAAAAATGAGCAGGACTTAAATCTCTCTTTCTTCAAGGTATTTTTCCTACACAGATAGCCCTCTCCTAAACCAGAACTCTATGAAATTACTTATTGAATGCCTGTGGCCCTCTCTTTGAAATGAAATGTAAGCTGTTAGGGGCCAAGCCTCTGTTCATTGCTATGTCTCCAGCACCTAAAGCAATGCCTGCATGCAGTGTGTGAGTCAGTTGTACCTGCAGAGCTTCTGTAATTGAAAGTCTTTTGAAAGCCAAGGGACTCTTTCATCAGCCTGTACTCTCATCAGCTTGTACATCTCTGAGTGAATGGGAATAGTATTACCATCTGTGATTAGATCATGGTGTATGATCTTTGTAATGTACTGCTGAATTTGTTTTGCTAATATTTTGTTGAGAATTTTTGCATCTATGGTCATTTGGGATATCAGCCTATAATTTTCTCTTTTTGTAATTTGTCTGGTTTTGGAATCAGGGTAATGGTGGGCTTATAAAATGATGTTAGGAGCCTTCCATCCTCTGGAATTTTTTGGAATAGTTTGAGAATAGATGTTAATTTTTCTTTGAATAAATTCTTTGGTAAAATTTATGTGTGAAGCCATGCAGTCCAGGACTTTGTTTGTTGAGAGGTTTTTGATTACTAATTCAATTTTGTTAGTAGTAATCAGTTGTTTTAGAGTTTCTGTTTCTTCTTGACTCAGTCTTGGAAGATTGTATGTTTCTAGGAAGGTATCCATTCCCTCCAGATTGTCCAATTTGTGGGCATGTAATTGCTCATAGTGTTTTCTTATAAGACTTTGAATTTCTGTGGAGTCAATTGTGACTTTTCTTTCATTTCTGATTTTATTTATTTGGGTCTTTTTTTGATGAGTCTGGTTAAAGTTTTATCAATTTTGTTTATTTTTTCAAAAAACTAGCTCTTGATTCCATTGATTAGTTGTATTTTTTAGTCTTATGTTGTTTATTTTCACTCTGGTATTTATTATTTCCTTCTTTCTACTCACTTTGGGCTTTGTTTGCTGTTCTTTTTCTAGTTCCTTTAGATGTAAGTTTAGCTTGTTTATTTGAGATTTCTCTTGTTTTTTTGAGATAGGCTTATACTGCTATGAATTTCCCTCTTAAGACTACATTCATTGTGTTCCATAGATTTTAGGTCATTGTGCTTTCATTTTTCATTTGTCTCAGGGGATCTTCTGATTTTTTCCTTGATCTAATTGTTAACCCATTTATTATTTAGTAGCCTGTTATTTAGCCTCCATATGTTGTATGTTTTTTTTGTTGTGTTTTTGTTTTTGCTTTTGTTTTGTAATTGATTTCTAATTTCATATCTTTGTGGTCAGAGAAGACACTTGATATGATTTCAGTGTTCTTGAATTTACTGAGACTTGTTTTGTGGCCTAACATGTAGTCTATCTTGGAAAATGTTCCACATGAACTTGAGATAATATCAATTCTATTGCTTTGTGGTGAAACCTCTAAAAATTTCAATTAATCCATCTGGTCTAGCGTGTCATTTAAGGCCACTCTTTCCTTGTTGATTATCTGTCTGGAAGATATGTCCATTGGTGTTAATGGAGTGTTATAGTTTTTTATTATGACTGTATTACTGTCAATCTTTCTCTTTATGTTGGTCAATATTTATATATTTAGATGCTCCTAGGTAAAGTACATAAACATTTACTACAGTTATATCCTGTTGTTGGACTGATCCCTTTATCATAATGTAACATCCTTCTTTGTCTCTTATAACCTTTGTTTTAAAGTCTGTTTTGTCTGATATAAGTGTTGCTACCTCAGCTTTTTTTCATTTCCATTTACATGAAATACCTTTTTCCATTTCTTTACTTTCAACCTGTGTGTGTCTTTCGATCTGAAGTGAGTCTCTTGTAGACAGCATATGCATGGTTCTTGTTTTCTCATCCATTTAGCTACCCTGTGTCTTTAGATTAGAACATTTAATCCACTTACATTTAAAGTGATTATTGGTAGGTATGTAGTTACTGCCATTTTATTATTCATATTTATGTTCTCCCACTTTTTCTTTTGAAAAAAGTCCCTTTAACATTTTTTATAATACTGGGTTGGTCGTGCTTTTACCTTTTTCTTGTCTAGGAGCTCTTTATTTCTCCTTCAATTTTAAATGATAGGCTTGCTGGATAGAGTATTCTTGGTTTAGGATAGAGTATTCCTTGCTTTTCATCATTTTGAATATTTTGTGTCATTTTTTTCTTCTGTACTACAAAGTTTCTGTTGAGAAATCAGATGATAGTCTTATGGGAGTACCCGTGTAAGTAGTTATCTTCTTCTTGCTGCTTTTAGGATTCTCTTTTTTCCTTTGAACTTTGCCATTTTGATTGTGATGTGTCTTGGTATGGTCTATTTGGGACTCTCTGTACTTCCTGAACTTGTATGTCTGTTTTCTTCATGAGGTTAGGAAAGCTTTCAGTCATATTTCTTCACATAGATTCTCAATCCCTTGCTATCTCTCTTTTCCTTTGGTACCTCTATGATGCAACTATTGTTACACTTGATGTTATCCCAGAGGTCTCAACCAATCTTCATTTTTTTTACTCTCTTTTCTTTTTGTTGTTCTGATTGGGTGTTTTTTTGCTACCTTTTCTTCTCAATCGTTGATTCAATCCTCTGCTTCATCCAATCTACTGTTGATTCCGTCTAGTGTATTCTTCATTTCAGTTATTGTATTCTTCATTTCTGACTGATTCTTTTTTATTGTTTCTTTGGCCTTTTTATGCCTGCCATGGCTTTATTGAAGTTCTCACTAGAACCATCTATTCTTCTCTTAAGTTCATTGAGTGTTTTGAACTCTATATCTGATTCGCTATTTGCCTCCATTTTATTTATTCTTTTCCTGGAGTTTTCTCCTATTCTTTCATCTGGGAAATGTTTCCATATTTTTTCATTTTGCTGCCTTTCTGTGTTCATTGCTATGTATCAGGTAGATCTGCTACATGTTCCAGTCTTAGCTAGGTGGCTTTATGTAGTAGGTATTCTGTGTGTCCCAGGGAGCAATCTACTTGATCATCTGTTCTGGGTGTTCCAGAAGTGTACCTTGTATCTATTGTGTTTGCCCTCATGTTGTAGTTGAGCCTTGATTGCTATTGATATGTCAGTGGGTGGGATTGACTCTCAAACTGTCTGGCTATGAAGATTGTCTGAGCTGCTATGTGGGAGCTGACTCCACTGAGTGGGCTTCTGTGCCTGTTGAAACCACCCTTTGGATATGCTTTTTGTGGAGCTAATTGGATGATATTCTGTTCATGTCCAACATCAGCTCTCAGGTGTATTGGTTCTGGAGTCCCCTGAAGGGCCTCTTGTGCAGGCCAGGGTCATTTGCTGCTTGTGACTGGCCTGGGGCTGCCTGCTAGGAGCTACAAAGCTATTTATGGTTGTTTGCTGCCTGTGCTGCACCTAGATGCATGTGGGAGAGGCCACACAGTGAATCCAGGCTGGCCACTACAAGCATCAGGCCTGAGGAAGCTCAGCAAAAGGATCAGGACACCCTAAGACCTCAGACTGCCTGCTAGATGCCTTTAAAGCTCAGCAGCTGAAAGATCCTCAAATGGTATGCAAGTTGGGTGAGGCAGGGTCCCAGGGAGTCCTAGGTTGGGGCAAGTTGTATTCCCCAGGTTAGTGCAGATTCAGATTTTGTGCCAGTACTTAGCCTATGGTCAGCAGCAAAAGTCTCAGATCACACCGAGGCCAGCTGCTGTCTATCCCTTGCCCATAGACCCCTAAAATTTGTTCAAGAAATACTGTAGCTAGGGCTGGAGTTGGTTGCCTACCATCTAAAGTATGTTCCCAAGGTGCGAGAGCCAAAGCTTGTTGATTCCTGCTGATGGAGCCTCTTGCCAAAAGCACAGGTGGAGCTGATTGCCCAGCCATGAAATTGTCACCATCAATTTGCAAGGAGTCAGGAGGAGGAGCAAATTGAGCTCTCCAGACCAATGCAGATTCATATTTGGCCATGTTGGGGGAGGGCTCAACACAGGCAAGATGGCACCCACCTGTAGGTTCAACACAGAGATGATGGTGTTTCCCTCTCTAGCACTCACCCTCAAGCCACACAATTCAGTCTTTCCCTGTATGTCTGTGGCACTTCCTCAGCTACTGTCCCTTCACCAGAGTCCAGGGTAAGTGCCTGTGAGTGAGTGAGTGAGTCTGTGCATGAGCCTTATCAGGGGACATCTGGGTTTCCAGCTGCCCTCTGTCTCACCTTAAAGGTCAGAATTCCCACTGGTTTTTACAGCCAAATTTTGTAGAGACTCTTCTCACCTGCAGTGGCACTCTGGGCTGGGGAGCCCTGTTGGGGGGCTGGGTCCCCTCATTCCTTGGGGGCATCTCTACAGCTAAGATCACTCTTCTGATGCTTAACTGCCACATATGGTATGGGACCAGCTCATTTCACATATCTGCCCCTCCTGCCAGTCTCAATATCGCCTCTTCTTTATATTCTTAATCTATTTTGTGTTTTTTAAATGCATCACCTCTTTTCAGAGACATATTCATTGTTTTATTTGTTCATTTTTCTTCCTTTAGTTGGCCATACCAGTGCTGGCAATAGTCGTGAACATCTAGGGCAGAATTTAGCAAGAAAGGATGTTTTCTAGCTTTCCCTGGTCCTCTAGTTTTGCTTTTGAAAGGGATCATTTTTTAAAAAAAGCTTAACTTAACCAGTTTGTGACTGTTTAATTGATTAGTAACTCAGTGCTGTAACAGATGCCCTGCCTGACCACAGCTTGGGGAAGGGAAAGCTAGGAGGAGGATTATGGAGGAGATAAGAACACAGGTGGTCTGCTCTATGTCTACCTTTATTTGAAGATGTTATTTAAGAACCATCTATTGTTTTTCTTTGACAAAAAATATAAATCACTCTTTGACTTAACTTCCAAGTATGGCCATTAACTTTATGTTTATGATTTTTATGCATTGTCAAAATAATATTCTGGAAAATTTGTATTTCCCCATCTCTGTTTTGACAATAGAAGCCAGAAGAGTAAGGTGAAAGAAGAGCTGTGTGTGTGAGAGAAGAGGGGCAGAGACAGAGATGAATAGCCAAAGGAAGGCCACTCTTTACCCAGATCTACTTCTTGTTTTTTGAGTCCAGTTATACCTCAACCCACAGGCACTTTTCTATCCCTGCCTGATTTCTCTCTGTTCTTTTTGTATCACCAGAGCCCAGGTTCTTTATTTTCCTTCTATCTCCCCTTGTTATGGCATGAATGTTTGTGTCTCCACCATCAAGTTTTTATGTTGAATCTCAAACCCGTAGTGTGATGGTATTTGGAGATGGGCCATTGGGAGTGAATTAGAGTTAGATGAAGTCATGCAGGAGGGCTCTTATGATGGAGTTCATGTCCTGAGAAGAACTGACAACAGAAAGTTAGTTTTCTCCTCTTCTCTTCTCTTCTCTTCTCTTCTCTTCTCTTCTCTTCTCTTCTCTTCTCTTCTCTTCTCTTCTCTTCTCTTCTCTTCTCTTCTCTTCTCTTC